>PVKE010003409.1:0-72560 GCA_004027555.1 Craseonycteris thonglongyai | reverse complement strand
CACCTTCTTCAGCCTCTTCATTGTCGTCATCGGGCAAGATTTGGTCGTAGAGAGCTTTGGCCTTTGTCCTGATCATATTAGTGTCCAAACTCACTGTCTTTTTCCTGCCATCAGCAATCCACAATGCCAGTGCAGCTTCCATTTTCACAATTCTGTTATTACGTGGAGTTACCACATGTTTCGCTTCTTTATTGAAGGTGATTGAAGCAGTTTTGCGGATGTTTGCTTCCTCTTTCTTGATGGACCGCACTGTAGATTCATTCACCCCGTCATGGCGTGCCACAGATGCATCACTTCTGCCCTCTTTGATCATATCTAAAAGTTTCACTTCTTCGCTGATGGTCATCATCTTCTTCCTCTTGGGCGACCCTGAAGAAGCTTTCGCAGGGGCACAGCGCTTAGGCGGCATTATAAGGGCTTAATTAATAAAAAAAAGTGATCTCTTAAACAAAACAAGTTATCGCCAACACAACACTAAAATACAGTATGCAAGACAGTCAACATCATGGACAAGACTGGCGAGATACAACAAGAGAAGATGCTAGGTGAGGCTGCGATGATGCGCAGACAATCAGCTCACAGGGATAAATCCACTCGGACTCTCATGGGTCGATGTGGCACTGGAAACCAATCCCGCGCCTTTATGAGAGCCCGTGGGATGGACTCTGAGTCAACTCATCTCTTTGTTTGACATGCAGGGATCCTTCTCTCTCGCGCATCCACATGAAACAACGCTCCTTTCCGCAATGTGGCTGCCGACATGGTTGTATTTTTTCATTTTTATTTTTTGATGAATATTTTGGGAAAACCCGCGAAGCACTGAAGCCGCAAAACATGAAGCGTGAAGTGGCGAGGGAACACTGTATTCCCTTCATGCGTTTGATGGGTTACCTATGTGAAATGGCTTACTTTTCTATCTGCTGTGCTTTCACATTGCTTCTTTGAATGTACTGTTCCCATGTACCATTCTTTGGCCTGGCAAAGTCACCACATCTCAGGGCATAATTCAGATCCTTTTCCATTTATCTTGCCCACCACCAGGCAGACTTTGAGCTCCCCATTTCTTCTTTAAACATACCTCCATCCAAGCACGGGGAAAGTAAGAGCTGCCTAGATAATGCAACGTATCACTACCCCCTGCTCCATAGAAGCGCCCACAGCCTGAGAGCCTGACCACACTGGCTAACATGCCCCTTTCTGGACATCTTTAGATTTGATACCAGAGATAGCTGGCACTGAATCTCTCTGCAATTGAGTCAGTGGAGATAATTATTATCCAACAAAGGAAGAAACTCAGCCCAGCCTGGTGCTGTTGTAAAGGGGAGAGTCAATGTAGCAACTATTCAAACATTTTTTAAAAGAAAAAGTTACCAATTAATTTTATACCTAATCAAATTTTTATATGTGTGTGTAAAATTCTCAGAAATATGAGGGCTAAAATAAAAATGCTACCCATTTGTTTGTCTTGAAAACTTCAAGAGAGGAAACAAAACTAGAATTCAAGTCTTGAAAAGTTGAGACCCTAAGGATTAATGATACCCTAGAATTGTTGTTTTTGTCAAAATTAAACACAAATAAAATTAACTTTGATAAAGAAAAATAAAAATAATGATTTAATAACATAGATCCATATATAAAACTAGAGAAGACAAAACAAAACAGAAGACAAAGGTATTCACATTAAACATTATGATTAAGCAGTTTTTGAAATTTTACCCAATGCAGTAAGGTAAGAAAAATAAAAGAAGTGAAAACGAGAAAATGACTACTATGATCTTGAGATATTATTATTTATGTGAAAAATTCAAAAGAATCCTTTGAAACTAATATAGTTTAGTAAGCTTATTCTATATAAAATAAATGTTTTGTTTTGTTGTTTTATTTTTTATGTAGCACCAATAACTGATTAGAAAATATAGTAATGCTGGGATAGCTCAGCAAGTTGAGTGCTTGCCTTGCAACTGTGAGGTCCAGGGATCAAATCCCAGCCCCAGCCTGTGCAAACTTATATTATAAACTGTGGTGCAACTGGTAAGGCTGGGTGGTGGTGAAGGTTCTTGCCTCCCATGCAACAGGCTCCCGGTTCAGTTCCCACCCTACATGGTCCCCACATCCATCTGTGTGGAATAAAACTATGTCACAACTAATGATGTACAACTATGGAGACTGCTCTGAGCCTTCCCCCCTTCTCTCTCTTTCTCTCTCTCTCTCTCTCTCACACACCTTCTCACAATAAAATAAATATTTAAAAAAGAGATTTCAAACTGTGTTACAAATCTACAATCATAAAAATAAAATGGCATAAATGTCATTTTCTCACCTGATTTTTTTTGTCTCTTTTGCCTACCATTATTCTGGCCTGCTCAAAGTCATCATTTTCTATGACACTTTCTTATACCACCTAATCTGGAAGTCACTTTCCATAATATGTCTGCCCTTCTTTTTGGTCATTGATCCCATACTGTAGGCTATATGACAAAATAGTATGTACCTTCTATCCAACACAGTTTAAGTTTCTATGTTTTATCATCTTGGTAATATTCTATTACCAAGATAAAAACAGTTATTTTTAATATTATCAATGGCAGAGGGCAATATGTTATTTAATAACATAATGATGCCAAAGCTTCACATTAGATTGGGGACCACCACTGGCAGCAGCACCTAGGAATTTGGAGATGCAGAATTGTAAGCCCCACCCCAGACAGAAAGAACCAGAAGTTGCATTCCATCAACAGGATCCTTGGGTGATTTGCATGCACATGAAATTCTGAGAAGCACTGCCCTAAAGAATTTCATGGAAAGAATATTTCACAACTCTCCAGAAGCAATCAGACAGAGTTGGATATCTTCCTATACTACAAAAGAATAGAATTATTCAAATCATAAGCATCCTTGATATGCAAAATTACAAGACGCCAAAAAGTATACTGAAGAAATGTGGATTCAGGGGAAGGGATAAATCTAATGATAAAGGCAGACTAGGGAGACATGTAACATGGGAATTGTGAAAGCAGCAGCTCGTAATTTGGAAGTGATTTGACACCTGGTTACTTCTACGGGGCTTTGTAATTTCTCTTTCCAACTCCAGTCTTCCTACTAAGACATTGTTCTTTACCATCACCACCAACCCACTCTACATTTTCTTATTTTTAAAAATTTATTTTTATTGTTTTTGACAGAGAGAGAGAGAGAGAGCGAGAAGGGGGAGGGCCCAGAGCAGTCTCCACAGTTGCATGTCACCAGTTTTGTACATTGTTTCATTCCACAGGTGGGGGCAGAGCTGTGCAGGGTAGGAACAGGGCTAAGGTCTTGCCCCAGTGAGAACCGAACTGGGAGCCTCCCACATGGGAAGCACACCCAGGATAGGAGCGAAACTGGGGGCCTCCCACATGGGAAGCATGCCCAGGGTGGGAGCCAAACTGGGGGCCTCCCACATGGGAAGCTTGCCCCGGTGAGAACTGAACTGGGGGCACACCCCAGCTCAGCATATGGGCCGCACAGGCTGGGGCCGGGACTCAATCCTCAGATCCTGGGGCTGCTTATAGGACAAGTGCTCAACCTGCTGAGCCATCCCGGCTTTCCCCCAATATACATTTTAACTGCTACCATAATCTCACCTCCAACTCGTCAACATCTTAACAAAATCAGCTCTCCCTCATGAGATCCCCTCATTCCTATCAACCTGAGCCAGTCCCCAGCTCGTCTGCTGTAACTGCCCTGGCAGCACAGAGTATCTGTCTGGTTCAATTGCTATGTCTCCAGAAAATAGTACAGTATAACACCAAGAATTTAGTAGGCGTTCTATAATTAAATGTTCAACAAATGAATCTAAGTGAAACAATTTGGACATCCTTCATTATTTCATTCAGCTCCTCCCACCTGGAATAATATGTGGATCGATTTACAATACAATCATCACATCCCCTGGGAATGGTGCTTATTTGATTCTGTAAGTTTCTCTAAGTCTGTTTTCATTGTATCATTACCATCACCATCACCACCTGGACTATTACAGTAAAATCCAAGGTACTCTCGTCTCCTTTCTCTGGTTCTGTAATCTATCTCCAAGTAACTTTTTCAATGCACTGTTACCAAAGTATTGAATTCAAATCCTCTACCCAGGCATTGAATTTTTTAGAGTCCAAACCCAAACTTCCTTTCTGGCCTTGTTTCACAATTTTCCAAAGGGAATGTTCCTTTTTAGCCAGACTTCTTTATGTCCATTCCCTGCTAGGAGCTATTTCCCCAAAGTAAAATGTTTTTTCCTATCATCTCCACCCATTAAAACCTACCCATTCTTCTGACTTGGTTCATCTCACTTTCTCAATGAAACATGCTACCTGACCAGTCTAATCTGACAGGATTCCTCATTGATTCATTCCTGGGATATCCAGTGATCACTCCTCCGAACTCTCACAACAGGTATTATTGATAATACCCATCGCTTACAATTTACGTTCCTCTGAACATATATCCTTCTGCATATCTGTTATACACATGGGTAAATGATCAGGCTAGGGTGGCCAGAGAGTAAAGCCTCCCTCTGCTATATAGTAATGATGTAACATCAGGTCATGTTCTTCTGCTCTCTGGGTCCCAGTGTCGTTATCTGTAAAAGAGTATCTACCTTATGGGATTGAGGTAATTAAAATCAATCAGTCTTTAAAAGTCTCTTAACAGGGTACCTGGAACATGGAGAGGGCTCAGCAATATTGGTATCTTCTCCAGAGCCCCTTCCTCACAGCTGGCATGACATTCTTATGTATTCTCACGTATTTCATATTCTTATATTCTTATGTATTTCAGTGCATCAAAATATTTATTGATTCAGTGGTGACTTGTTAAGACTCAATGTTGGATATCAACACAGACTTTCCCTGGAAGGATTTTGAGAGCAAAATTTTCTACTCCTTTTGGAGCAGGGAGTAGACACTCTTCTCCATAAGAAAGACGTTAGGGGGGTATGTGAAAGAAAGGGACAAACAGATAACATAATTAGAGTCCTATATTGGATTATTTCATCTTTGATAACATATCTTGTAAGGGGGTTCAATTTTGTCATTAAAACTATACTGAGAAGTGAAATATGTTGCAAAGACACCTCACTGTGTAGCCTTGGACAAGTGTATTAACCTCTCTGAGCATTTAACAGTGAGATTAGACAAGATGACCCCTCTTGTCTCTTGGAATGCTATGAGGATATGATTACTTTGCTGTGGAACGACACCGTGTCACAACTAATGATGTACAACTATGGAGACTACTCTGGGCCCTCCCCCTTCTCTCTCTCTCTCTCATACACACACACACACACACACACTCACACACACACACCTCTCAAAAACAATACAATAAAATGTTTAAAAACAAGTATGATGTCATATTTTGACAGTAAGTGATAACAATGCTTAGTTTTATTTTACTTTGTAAAAAGAGAAAAGAGTATTACCGGTACATATGGGTTATGCAGCTTACTCACAATGAACTATTAGCTTAGTGAGCAAAACAAAGACAACCCATGGGTTTTCTAATTTTTACTTCTTAATTTCATTAAACACTACAATTCAGCTCTTTGAGTCTGAATTAGAATTGTATTTTATTATGGCAATTGTCAAATATGGCAAAGTTCAAGTATGATACTATTACTTTTTATTCAGTAATACAAAGAAAATTTGCTGTTGGGTCTCATGCATGCCCTGACTTGACATGTGATGCTGTGTTTAAAACACACACACACACACTTTCAGCAAATCAACACTCGTGCTCTAGTGAACACGAGATGTGAGGGCATGTCTATACTTGTCTTTGACATAGATTTGCTGGTATCTGTGGGAAGGGAGTAATAAATTCCTAGTTCATGCCCATCCCTCTTATTTCGGTGCTCTCTTTAAGAGCCTGGGGAAGGCCAGCTAAGGCCATCATGTGGCTGTGGCTACCTGTTCAGCAGCCCATACGGTCATGGCTACCCATTCAGACAGTCCCCAAGCTTCAGTGGGCAACTGCTGAACAGGTAGCCTGGGATGCGCCAGCCTCAGTCTGCAACCCTACGCTCAGCAGCACTGGAATCGGGAGCCGGACTTCCCTCCCATTTATCCTGAATCCTCGGTCACCGTCTTTCCCTCTTATCTGTCGCTCTATAAAATAAGAATCCAGGCATGTCTTCCCATGGGAGCTGGTGTGAGATATGCTCAGCTGGGCCAGTGTTCCCCCACGTCAGACCCACTGGAGACCCCCTTATTGTTGCACAAGTGGCAGCATCCATATAACACAAGAATACAGGGGGCTCTTGTAACACAGAGCCACGGGTCCATGTAAGATGCCCTTGTGAGACGCCAGGGGTCTGCCCTGGGATTACTATTTCCCTGTAACAGAGAGCTGCTTGGAGCTGCTTAGACAGAGTTCCAGGTGCCAATTGTTCAACAATGGGCACAGCTCCTGTGGCAATAGCAAACCTCAGACCAGCATGTTGGCTGGTATTCCTGGGGAACAAGGCATGACATCGTCGGGTTTTTCAGTGGCAACAACACCCCAAACCACCATCAGGAACATCTCCCAGGTTCTCTGCAGAGGTGTGAGGTAAAAGGCAAGCCCAGTACCACCCAAGTGGGTGCTGCAGTAAGGAACGAGAGAAGCCTTCCTCGTTCATCAGCAGGACACAAGGGCTCTGGACATTGTGAAGGTTTGCTTGACATTCATTCAGGAATCGAGGACATCATCTGATCCCTTTCTAGAACGCAGGGAAAGGCTTTGGTTTGTTTTTATTCACTTTACTAGTACAGTTCTCCCAGCATATTTGAATGAAACCTGAGGCTCTTACTAAGATAGAGGACCAGGCAAATCAATTTGACTTGAACTATAAGCCCCCAGTCTTGATGATAGAAACTGGTTATAGAGGCTAGACCCCACCCCCATGCTATTCATGAGGTCCTTGCCGATCAGGGTGTAGGATCATTTTTGAACGATACTTACACTGTCTCTGTGTCTAGAGATTCCTGGATCAGAGTGCAGGAAGGGGAGCATTGTCCTCCTTTGATTTCCCTCTGCCTTAAAGGCTCAGACCAGCAACTTGCCTGGGGAAACAGTGACTCAGCTAACTTCTCTCTCCTCTCCGCCATGTTCTGGGCACAGGCGCAAGTGATGAGAGAGGAATCAGGCGGACTGCAGCCCCCGTCACAGATGTTGGCTCACCACTGATCAGCCTTTTCTCTCCCTCTGCACCCTCTTGTTTCTGCCAAAGTTAGCACGCTAGATCAGTAGGGCATAAAGCGGTGTGTGTGACCCTTCCTTGGGCTGGGTAGTCATCTGCCCAGATAAGCTAACAGGCGAGGAAATCCAGCCGGGGCTGGTTGTGCTTGTCCACATCTGTCACAGCATATGGTGTGTTCACTTGGAGTGATGAACAGAGCTATTTAACTCTGCAGTTTGTTTGTCTGACACCCCCACCCAAATACCATACATACTGTCACGTGCTAATGCAAAAAGGCACTGGTGAACAGCAGTCTCAAAGTAGTTAAATCATGTGTTTCAGAAGAATACTGGAAAACTGGATTTGAACTCCACAGTTCCCAGGACGGGAGAACTGAAAAGAGACATTTGGAGATACACCGCTTAAAAGGCCTGATCTTTTTATACAGGGAGAAACTGAGGCAGAAAGATTAAGTGACCCAAGGACTCACACAGGCAGTGAGTGCAAGTACTGGTGCTGGAACATCCACCCTGACTTCCAACCCAGTGCTCCTTCCAGCCCAGTCTATGGCCGCATGTTCTATCTCACTTTATCTTCAAAATTTGGCCCCTGGGAGCCTTTCCTGGCATTGGACTTCTGTGCCTAAAATGGTTTAATGAACACTTTGGGGAAGGCAGAGCCACAAGGCCTCTAAGTGGTTTGATCAAGTTTTCCAATCTTTACACTGTGGGGTAATCTGCATAAACTTGATAAATAATGTCGATTCCTACAAAGTGAGTTAACCATGAGTTACGTGGGCTTTTGAAAAGCCGACGCTATGCAGTCACGCTGGTGAAGCGAACACAGTGGCGTGCGGAAGGTAAGCGCCGAGGGCAGTCACCACTATTGACCATTTTAAGTGTGACTATTTTTAAAATACTGTATGCCTCATTAAGCTGTGCTCTGAAAATGAGAAATTTGCTTCAACTGCATTGTTTTGAATTGCTGAGAGAAGAATCTATCAACCACAAGGTGCCCTGCTGCTGAACTCAGCCAAAAAGCTGTTAATAACTCCAGCAGATGTTTCAGCTTTTTAGGCCAATAGACGCCCTGTCTCCCTGCCTTCCCCCTTCCAGAATCTGATGCCGATCCGCCAATCCTACTGAACTCGTTTCTGTGGTGGCCACAGCGGCCGCTGTGAGGGCCGGTGTGAGAAGTGCTGCTGAGGAATGATTCTTAACAACCACTGGCACAGAATTGCAGCCCGTTAAGGTCAGAATATCGTTGCTTTTACCGTGAGAAGTTCACATCTTCGGCGGCGAATGCAGGCAAGGGCGCAGGATCCACGTTGCTCTTTTTCTGTCTGCCATCATTGTGTCCTTTGTGGTTTCTCCCAACACGAAAAGCCCATTTCTCAGATTAATCAGAGTGTTGGGCTTGCTAAATTGTTAATACAGTGAGTCCTCAATGTCATCAACAGCTTCTGTGACTTTCAGTAAAACAACATATAAAAGAACAATTATACCATAGGCCGGTTGATAGAAACAAGAGTTTCAGATTCTACAGAATCTCCTCAATGTTGTAACAAAGCAGCGTTGAATGAGAGGACTTAGTTACCTGAGGCCTCGGTGTACACTCGTGTCCCTGTTGCTGCAGGAGAGAGGATGTTGGGTTAGCAGTTTTGCAAAGGAGGCATCTGAGCGATGTGCAGTTTCGTTGGTTGTTGGCCTGACACCGTGAGGCTCAGAATGCCCTGACCTTAGCAGTTCTGCAATATTAGAAGTGTGTATTATGAATGTAGCTACACCCTCATGAGAGGTAGAATATGAGGGCATACAGGGCCACCGCAGGCCCAGAATGCGATTTGTCAACATCTTTGGAATGAAATAAATCTGACATCTTAACCGGAAATAGAAGTTATGTTCTTTCCAAATGAGAAGAAAGTAGGGGGTGGGGGAGGTACAGAGAAATCCTATCCCTCTCCCTGTCATTTCCATCCCTGCCTCCTCCTCACTCTTTTTGGAGAGAGTACTTCAAGATACCCTAGTGCTAGCAGGGTGACCAAAAAACACAGGTGCACCACGTTTATGGAGTATCACATTGGCTAGGAACACATCTGAACTGTGCATCTACACCTATCATCACACAGAGAATTGCCATTTCAAAGGCAGAAAAAAATGCAAGGCAGAATTAAATTCATAAATATTTTGTTTCCTTATTTTGATTCAACACAAAGGCAGAATATCTGAGACTCTGTGGACCTCTATTGTTAGCTTCACCATTTGCCAACCACAGTAATTCACCGCCCAAATCTCTGCTTCACGCCATCCTGGCCATAAAAAGTAAGTACCTTCTCCCTGGTGCCACCGCCACCCTGCTGCTTCCAGCCTCAGAGCTGTGTGCTTCCCTTTCTCAGGAAAAGCTCAGGAATGTGACACAAGTCGTTCTTTTAACTGGATAAAGTAACAGATTCCGTTGTGGCTGGGTCCACATCCTCTTCGTGGACATGCAGAGCACTGTTAATGAAAATGGAACTTGCACGTATGTATTGAAGGGAAAATACAGCTGCCCAGGCCTGTGTGTTCTTTATTTTCTCATCAAACCAATCACAACACCGTATACTTGGGAGGTCAATGGCATCTATGTCTTCTAACTTTGAAATGCAAGTAATTCAGATGAAAAATTATCCCATTCATTCTCAAATATGATGTTCTCACTAGCAAATGGATGGGCTTTTCTGCTTAGATTTCTAGGATTTCAAGAAGCCAATACCAGATGATAACTTCAGTAAAATAAATAACCAATGTAACAATAAAGGAGGCTACAAATCAGTAGAGAATATACTAGAGAATATACTTTCATTATTAAAAAATTCTATATTAAATTACCCATATGCATCTCTCGAGAAGTGAAAGCACAGATGAAGAAAAGAGAATTAGAAATACAGTAATGATTGTGAAGTTGAGATTCCAGACCTACCAGCAGTGTATATTGATAATAGGCATTAATAAACTTGTGTGGAGATGTCTGAGGCCCATGAACGTCTAGCCTATACACTTCATTAGATCTCTTATTTAACTTTATTTTTTAAGATTTATTTTATTGCTTTTGACAGACAGAGAGAGACAGAAAAGGACGAGGGCCCAGAGCAGTCTCTATAGTTGTACATCATCAGTCTTTGACATGGTTTTGTTCCACACAGGTGGGCAGGGGCTGCACGGGGTGGGAGCTGGGCTGGGGCCTCCCACAGGGGAAGCACACCTCTTCGAGCCAGGGGCCAAACCAGGGACCAGAACCAAGGTGGGGGCCTCCCGCATAGGAGGCACACCCCAGTTTAGCATATGGGTCCACATGGGCCGGGGCCGGGATTTGATCCTCGGTCCCTGGGGCTACAAAACAAGGCTTTAACCTGCTGAGCCATCCCAGCTTCCCCCACTTCATTGGATCTTGAACTTGACCTGAAATCTTACACTGCAAATGATCATTTCCAAGCTATTTTGTTCTTATTTCCAGTCCAAGTAAAATTTACAATAAAGAAAAGATGCTTTTACACTATTTCTCTGATGGATGTTCATGACCAAAATAACTTCAGCATCTGATGTATTTCACAGTTTTAAGTTAAAACAGACCTAGTATAATATGCTTGTACATCTGGTTCAGGTGCTTCATGTGCCATATGTTTGTGAAATAATCCAAGGAGATGTTACAATTGTGCGTTCCCCTGGGGACCTGAATATAATGTGCCCTCAAAGAGTTGCCTAATTATTCATTCCTGCCAACAACATCCTTGCCTAATAATAAGGGGGTGCTTAAAATGAGACAATAGTGCTTTCAATCTTAAGAGATGTCAGTGCCACATATTGTTTTAAGAACAGAAAGTCTCCTGCATTCCATTTTTAATAAGAAAAAGATCTTTGGCCTTTAAAGCAAATAAAGTACTGCCGGTGGTATATTTGGGGTTCTTAAGGGAGCAAATTCTGCCATGCTGACTAAGTCCAGTGCTCCCTGAGACTCACTGGGTGAGAGCCCATGTGGCCACAATGGAATTCAGTGACCCACAGCTGATAGTCCCTAAGAAATGGCTGCTCCAGCAATACTGCACATCTATGCAGAACTTTACAATTGGCAAATTGCTTTCAAATATGTTACCACATTTAATTCTATAACAACTTTGTGGAGCAGATGAAAATGGGCATAGCTTTTGTAGCCTGGCCAACGGTAGTTCTGATTCTCTATAGCACTAATTAGCCAGAAGTGTGAACATCTTTTCAAAAATTATTTAAATTTTTTTAGTCTTGACCGATGAGCACCAGTTGCATAATGCCCAGTTCTTACTTTGAACCATTGACAATCTGCTTTTTCTTCTCCTTCCCCTGGTACTTGAATCGTTTATCCCATGATATTCTCTCTCTCTCTCTCTCTCTCTCTCTCTCTCTCTCTCTCCCTCTCTCTCTCTCTCCTCTCCTCTCCTCTCCTCTCCTCTTTTTATGATTTTCTCTTGATTCAAAACGAATAATTTGATTTTCTTTCAAGGGTTAAAAAAAAGGAGAAATTAGTTTAATGATTAAAATACAGGCAGACCACAAAAATACATATTTAAATGAGGCTCCAGGCCTAGCTTTAGCCACCATTAAGTCTATTTAAAGAATGTAGCAAAGATGAAGATAAATAAACAACCTCTAATAGTGCGTTCGTTGTATATAGACTGAAGTAACAAATGATATGAGGATTGTACCTCCATAAGGACTAGGAGAAAAGACCATAAATAACCAGTTTAGATTAACAGTTCTTTTTCTCTTGGATACAAACCCCAGAGTCAAACAGGATGCAAAGGCTGAGGTAGAGGAAGGGGAAGAGTTTGCCTCAGGTTAAATGGGTGTCTGTACCTGGTCATCTGCCTCCAAGGTGCTCATTCAAAACAACAGGCCATTAGAAATCACCTTTATTCTACTTTTCTAGTAATTCCTAACAGTTTTGACTGTTCAATATGTGATATTTTCTGTATATATATTCCCCATAAGAAGAAGAAAGAGTTATAGTGAGAAAGTAATTGAGTATTGGTCTCTTGTTGGGATGAGAGAAATGAATGAGAACATTCATAGAAATGTGTGACAAATCACATTGAAAAGCAAAACTCCACAAAGTGGTCCCTGTTATTTCACACTGAGGCCAGGTGGAGACGGCTGTAACAGCTTACAGGGGCCTTGGCATGTGATGGATCTCAGATGAATGTCCAAAAGATCTATGGCATCTAAGGGGTCTGCTGTCAGAAATATTGAGACCCATCTTCTTGAAGGAGTGTTTCTCAGCAAAATATAAACACAGACCTCACCTGGTACCTTTCCCTACACCCACTTCAGTGAGTTTACTGGATAGTTGGACGCTGATTGGTCGAGAACATCAAGCACAATCACAACCATGATCTGGAGCTCTTAAAAATGTATTTTTAGAAAGCTGTGGTTACATTTACACAATGGACTATTACTCACCCATAAGAAAAGGTGAAATTCTGCCTTTTGCAACAACATGGATGGAACTTGAGATCATCATGCTAAGCGAAATAAGCCAGACAGAAAAAGCTAAGAACCACATGACTTCACTCATATGTGGAATATAAAACTGTAATCAACAAAGAAACAAAACCTCCAGGACACAGTCAATAGTTTAGTGGTTACCTGAGGGTAAGGAGGGAGGGGGTGGGAAAGGAGGGAGGGGAGCTAAATATGTGGTGATAGAAAGAAAGCTGACTCTGGGTGCTGAACACATATTGTAACACATAAACGAAGTACTGTAGAATTGTACACCTGGAACCTATGTAATTGTCACTAACCAATGTCACCCTAATAAATTTAATAATAAAAATAAAAGTATATACATGTGCCAACAGCAGCTTGGAAAATACATTCTCATTATAGCACAAATTATGGTTAGAATACACAAGTCTGTCACAAGAGTTATATATATAATCAAGTGGCCATTCCTGATTTCAAGTTTGGCAGGGTATGCTTCAAAATTCCCTAGGAAAAATGTTTCTCATTCATTGCAATTACATATTTTTAAAATATATATACCTCTTCAGGAATGCTGGGATAGCTCAGCAGGTTGAGCGCTTGCCTTGTAACTGCAAGGTCTGGGGATCAAATCCTGGCCCTGGCCTATGCAGACCCAACTGCTGAACTGCAGCACAACTGGTAACTGGGTTCGCCAACAAAAGTTCTCACCTTCCACATAGGGATCCCAAGTTCGGTTTCTGCCCCACGTGGTCCTACATCCACCTGTGTGGAATGAAACTATGTCACAACGAATGATGTACAACTATGGATACTGCTCTGCCTTCCCCCCTTCCTTCTGCCTCTCTCTCACCTTCTCTCAAACAATAAAATAAATATTTAAATAAAGAAAGAAAATATATATACATTTTCTTCATTCACTGTTTATTGAGTGCCTACTAGTATACTACATGCTATAGGTACAAAGTTGAGAAAGCAAGGTCTTGCCCTCAAGGCATTCAAACAAGTGGAGAATCAGACTTGCAAAAAGGCAAATCCAGTGAGATTTACTGAATTCACTGATCCACAAAGTTGAGTGGCAAACTAGCATAGCACTTTTTTTTAAAGATTCACTTTATTGTTTTTGACAGAGACAGAGAGAGGCAGAGGCAGAGAGAGACAGAGAGATGGGGGAGGGCCCAGAGCAGTCTCCACAGTTGTAGGTTATCAGTTTTCAACACGGTTTTGTTCCACACAGGTGGGTGGGGGCTGCTCAGGGCAGGAACTGGGCTGGGGGCCTCCTGCATGCCCTCAAGCCAGGGGCCAAAGTGGGGCACAAGAACCGAACTGGTAGCCTCCTGCATGGGAAGCACCCCAGTTCAGCATATGGATCCGCACAGGCCGGGGCCAGGATTCGATCCTCGGTACCCAGGGCTGCAAAGCAAGCGCTTAACCCACTGAGCCAGCCCAGTTTCCCCTAGAATAGCACATTTAAATCTGTCCTTACAAACTTCCCAGAGGAATATGGAACGTGCATAGGTGTTTTCCAGGCACACAAAAGATTTCTCATTTTGTATGCTGTGAGTCATGAGATGCCAATGGTCAATGGTGGGCAAACGAAGGACATAATCAAATTTTTGTATTTGAACTCTGGGGCCACCATGAAAGTGGGACTGGAAACAGGAGTTGGAGGTTAGGCAAGTGATTGCACTGCAGTAGTTAAGAAAGTTGATGTTGGGGAAGCCGGGATGGCTCAGTGGGTTAGGCGCTCACTTTGCAGCGCCGGGGACCGGGGGTCATGTCCCGGCCCCGGCCCGTGTGGAACCATATGCTGAACTGGGAGCTCCCCCAGTTCAGTTCTCTCTCTGTCTTTGTCTCTGTATCTCTTTCTCTCTCTCTCTCTCTCTCTCTCTCTCTCTCTCTCTGTCAAAAAATTAATAAAATAAATAAAATAAATAAAAGTTTTTAAGAGAGTTGATGGGCCTAATCAAGTAGAATGTGGCCCCCTTAGGTATGAGAAATATGGGAAGAAAAAAATATATTGGATGTATGTTTTTAGAATGTGAGAAAGGAGTAGCCTGACCACACATACCATTTTAAATGGGACAGAAAACAATGGTGCTGTCCTGTGTCAAATGGTGCATGTGGTCAGCCTACTGACACCTCGAATTTAGCCCAGTGAGGCTAGGCTGGCCAGTCTCTGTCCCATTTAAAATGGTACGTCTGGGCAGCCTAGAAAGGAGTCAAACCAAAGTATTGACTTGTGAAACTGGGCGAAGGGTACTTTCACTAATACAAAGAACATAGGAGGGAGAGCAGTAAGTGGGGATGACGCTAAAGCAGAGATGAGCATGTTTAATTCTGGACGTACAGAGTTTGCCAATAGGATATCCAGGTAGAACTATTTAGATAACAGTTGGAGATATGAAACTACAGGTCAGGGGATAGATTTAGATGTAAAGCCTTGGTAGGAACAAGGTCCCCTCAAAAGTGAATAAAGTGGGAAAAGACAATACTGGCATTTAAGGAGAGGGCAGAGAAATAGAAATCAACCAAGGCATGAGAAAATGAGCAACAGTGCAGAGGTATACCAGGAGAGAGAGAAAAGCCACAGAGACAAAGCCAGAACACCGAGAATGGAGACTAGTCAGTAGAACAAGTCATGTAAGATGAGAACTAAAGCTGCTTGTTCCACTGGGTTAATAAATAAAGCAAGGCAGTCTCAGCACAGTGTGTGGGTGGAGCCGAGTTAGAATGTATTAACAAGTCAATGGGCGATGTGGAGTCATTGAGAGCAAATCTAGGTTGCAACTTGTAAAATAACTATCAGAGAAACAAGCACGAGGATGCTAAAGAAAAACATGGGCATTAAATGTTTTCTTCTTGTGTTTTGTTTGTTTTTTGAATGGTCTGAACACATTTTTATGCTGAGGGGACTAACCAATGAATCATCAAAGACACGAAAAGGAAATTATTGCTAAAGCAAATTTCCTAAGGAGGCATGGCGGAAGAATTAATGCCCATTGTCCCAGTGGATGGGATTGCCTTTGATAGGAAAACTGTCTTTTGCTACAATGAGGACAAGGAAAGGATGAGTACAGATACAGATGGGCTCATGTGTGAATGGGTGGGAAAAATCACAGAAGCCACTCTTGATAGATGCTAATCCTTAACTTAGAAACAAGGTCATCCCCAAAGAAAAGATTGAAAGCTTTAAAGAGTGGTAAAGGTTTGGAATCGCAGCTGAGGGAAGCAGGAGGAGCACTTGTAGTAGGACTGCTGAATAACACTGACGGCACAACTGAGATTAGTTTCACTCCAGATTTATGGTCTCCATTCTATACAGTTGTGATTTTTCTTTTCCCTCCATCAGAGTAGTGCCCAAGGAATGTTTAGATCTATGAAGGCTCCATGGAGGATTGCTTGAAGGACATGAAGTCCATCCATCTCTCCAGATAGGTTGGATTATATCTCAAGTTCAAGGTAAACCATCCACACTGAATACTTGAACCATGTTTTTTTAGCTCTTTATATTTACTCACTTTTACTGAATTGCATTTTGCCCTTGCATGGAGGGACCCAGCAAGAAATAGCCACAAGCCTGTCAGCATTGCCAGCATCTCGGGGGATGCTGAGAGAGGCCCAGCCTCTGAACCCTTCATGTTCCATTCATGAGGGCACAGAAAGCCAGTTCCCTTATACCCAAATGCCAGGAAACAATTGGTTTTTCATGAGTAATGACACTGTGCTTGTGTGTTTACCTGACATAAAGCTAAGGATGGCCAGGAGCATGGGCATAAATGGGGCTCAAATCCAGCATCAGTCACCTATTATCTGGTCAACCTTATGCCTCTTAACTTCTCTGGCCCTCAATTTTCTCATCTGTAAAATAATGAAAATAATTGTACTTGCTTCATAAGGCTGCAGTGAGAGTTACATGAGGCAGGCCATGTAAACGTTTTTAGCACCGTGTCTGGAAAATCATAAGGTCTCAATAAATATTAACCCTTATCATTGTTGTTATTGTTATCTTACAAATATTCTTTGGTTTTGGTTTTGTGTTTTGCCTTCATCCTCAGTGGGGCATGCATCTGTGTGTATTAATTTACCTCCGGTTTCCACTTACTATTTTTTTCTTTTTGTTCTTTACCCATATACTATTTTTTCTTTTTGTGCTTTACCCATACATCATTTATCTGTTATCTGATATCACCTGGAATCATTTTGGAATAAGGCAGAATATAAGAAAGTAAACTGAACAGGGACTTATAGCCATCAATAACCAAAAAAAATATCCTGTCTGGTTTTGTCCCTGTTTTAGAAGTTTAAAAGTTGATACAAAGGACTTAAAACGTCCTTACCCTGCATTCGGATGCAGACATACAGCTTTCCTTAAAGTCCATTCCACCCGATGTTTATTTTTATTACAGTCATTCTTGATCAGCCCCTAGAGGAACTTCGCCCTAACTCAAAATTTGCTCCAATACTTCTCATTGTAAGTAAAAAACATATGACTTTATTTGCAGAGAGGGATGGATTGTTGTAGCTTGAGAAGTAGCTACAGTTTTGTGGTAGAATGACAGCTGGATTTGAGCACTAAAGGGCCTGGGTTTGGAAGCCATTTCTGCCAGTTACTAGCTCCTTGCCCTTGAACTCACTGGCCTTACTTCTTTCATCTGCTAAGCAGGGTTAACAATATTAAAGATTTATTTATTTATTTATTTATTGCTTTGACAGAGAGAAAGACAGAAAGAGATGGAGAGAAGGGGGAGGGTCCAGAGCAGTCTCCACAGTTCTCCATCATCTGTTCTTGACATGGTTTTGTGCCACACAGGCAGGTGGGGGAGCTGTGCAGGGCGGGAATTGGGCCGGGAACCTCCCACATGGTAAGCGCACCCCCAGGAGCCAGGGGCTGAACGGGGGACATGGGAAGCACACCCCAGTTCAGAATATGGGTTCGCATGGGCTGGGTGGGACTCGATCCTCGAGCCCTGGGGCTGCAAGATGAGTACTCAATGCACCAAGCCATCCCGGCATCCCCAGGTTAACAATCTTGATGTCACAATGTGGTTGTGAGAAATAAAGGTGGCATTCAGCAAAAATTAGTTGAATCTGGGTTGAGTGCAAGAGGTGGCATTCAAATAGCCATTCAAACCTATATTTGGATGATTGGACCAAATATGTCAGTCTTCTTAAATATGTTTAAAGGCAACCTGAATGTATTTTTCTCATTGAACTACATTATTTAAATAACATATACTAGCCACTGGGGAATAGTTAGTCAAAAGTTCAAAGAAAAAGTTTTAATTATCTTTTAATAGTCAAGAAATGTCATCTTGATATCAGACTATCAAATTGGCCTAAAATGTCATCAGAGAAATGTGAAAAATATCCCAGGTCATAGTCTTTACTTTCTACTAAATCATCTGAATAAACGAAAACCTTGACATACAAATAAGTCTGCTTTGTCTCCTAGCAGATAAAAGTTTCGTTTTATTCGTCTTACCACTGCTGTCTTCGGTGCTGCACGGCCCAGTAAGTACATGCGGATGAAAGACAGCTCCTGTTGTATTGCAACTCAAGGTGTGTGGGTGTGGAATGGTTTATCACAGGTACTAATGGCAAAAGGATAGCAAAAGGGTTGGGGCTTGTTCTCTAAGAAAAAAAGAGGACTTACTGTCCTTGTCCCTTCTCCTCTTTCAGACCCAACGTTGAAACCAGAGGCCATGTGTGGGTGGCCAGTCCCACCCCCACAGAACATCCTGAGACATCCGTGTCAGAGAACACAAAAAGCCCGACCACAGCGTTCGCTCTTCAAAGGGGCTCCTTTATTGTATTGCTCAGTGTCCCACGGAGTTGCTCCAAGCTCGTAACTGCCACCAATTTCAAAGAGAGCTCTGAACTTGCACATTTTCCACAAGGCACAGCACAGGATGAGAAAGAGGCTGAGTGGCTGGAAGCCATAGCCAGACAGTTTTTAATGTTCATAAATGTCTTTGGGACCATCACTTTCACACAGACGCCCACTTATCTCCCACCACAAAGTGTAAAGTAAAGCCATTTTTGAGCCTGGGGAGGGGGTGGTCTGGAAATTAAGCTAAGTCTTAAAACTGCATGAAAACTGAAAATAGGATTGAGCTCTCACTAAACCGCTTTTAAGTTCAGGTCATCATGACACTGTTAGATATTGTCAATATCACCTTTAATGGGTTAAGACAGTAAAATGTGGTCACCTCAGTAGCTCCTAAACAAGCCTGTGGTTAAACTGAAGGCCCCTCACTCTGAGAAACCCCAAGATAGGTGGTCTGGAGGGAAGGAGATAAGCACTTTCTCCACTGGGACTTGATTGGGATTCAACTGGCACCTCCCTGGGGAACCTCAAGTTAGGGGCTGGCATTTTCTACCATACTTCTCTGTTTCAGGAGAGACTGTAAGTCCCCTCCTTGGCCCAGGAGATTTGTGGGAGATCAAGATTCATCAAAGGCTTTCTCCTTGACCAACTGTGGAAAGAGTAGCCATCTTGCTCAGTTCTGTTCCTATGGCTCCCCAGTCACCAAGACAAGGAGAAAAAGACCCCGTAGGAGCTCAGAAGTCACTTTACACACTCCAGAAAGCTCTTGGGTAGGTAATTCTCCAGGGAACCCTCTGGATGGTGCTCCATGAATACCTTGCTTTTGGAAGGATGCAGAAAAAAAGATGCCCTGTTCATATTCACTGTTCAATAAACATTCATTAAATCTTGGGCAATGCATTATATTGGGCACCAGCTTTAGCAAGAAACAGAAAGTTATTTATTTGGGGAGAAAAGGGGTTAAATAATGAGACATTCATTAGATGTGGTTTCCGGAAATCGAGGGATTTTCCTCTGCAAGTTTGAAACCACCCAGTCTCCTCTCTAAAATTCTTCAAGAAAATACTGCTAAGACTTTCTCTACCATAAATTCTCAGCATTTATTTACGTTTTAAATCAACGCTGCCTAAGCACCTGCTACTTGCAGGCACAATCGCACTTGTTGAGCTTCAGCAGTGGACAAAGTGGACAAACGTCCACGCCCTCAGTGAATTTGTGTCTGAGTGGCAAAGCTATACTAACAAAGTAAGAATATTCTTGAGTAGTGTGCTGGCATAGCTCAAGTGGCTTAGTGCTTGTCTCCGGATCACGAGGTCCGAGATCCAAGTCCCAGTCCCACCGGTGCAAACACCGTATGCTAAACAGCAGCACAAGGGGTAACTGCTGGGACGACTCACTGGAGAAGACTTTCCCATCCCAAGCAGGAGACCTTCAGCACAGTCCCTGCCCCATGGGGCCCCACACACACCTGTGTGGAATGAAACCACGTCACAACTAATAGTGTTTATTTATTTATGTATTTGTTTATTTATGTATTTATTATTTTACAATTATGGAGACTTCTCTGCCTCCCCCCTTTCTCTCTCTCTTTCTCTCTGTCTCTCTCTCTCTCTCTCTCCTCTCTGTCTCTCTCCCCCTCCCTCCTCCTAAACAATAAAATAAATCTCACAAAGTAAAGCTAGAAAACTCTCGAGGGTCTGAGATGGGGATAAGTGCTGTGGGTAAAATGAGCAGGGTGGGGATCAGGGATGAAAGGGTGAGGTACAGGGGTGCAACTTGAGATGCTGTTGTGAGCTATTGTTTGAGCAGAGACTCTTGAGGGAGCGTTACCTTTGAATGCTTGCCCTTTTTGTTGTTAGTCTGAATTAGAAGAAAGTCATTCAGATATGCCTGGGAAGCCTTTTTTAAACTTAAATTGTAAAGCCAGCTTGCCAAAAACAATGAGAAGGCAAGCAAGCCTGCTCTGGGTCCCGTGTGGCTGCGCCGTAGCATGGCCAAGCAGCGAGTTCCATGGACAGAGGCATTGCCTTTGGTATTGGGTTCTGCATAGTAAGTGCTCAATAAATGCTGTTTCCTCACACAGAAGATCTGTGGTCTTAGATCAGATCTAAAAGTAATGTGGCTTTGGTTTTCATTTTTGTCAAAATAGATTTCTCCATTTTTTTTTTAATTTTATTGTTTTGAGAGACAGTGAGAGAGACAGAGACAGAGAAAAGGGGGGAGGCCCAGAGCAGTCTCTGTAGCTGTACCTCATTAGTTGTGATACAGTTTCATTCCACACAGGTGGACATGGGTTCACACAGGGCGGGGACCGAACTGGGGGCCTCCCACATGAGAGGTGAGAATTTTCACCATCCAGCAGTTGTCAGTTGTGCTGCAGTTTAGTACATTGGGCTGCACAGGCTGGGGCCTGGAATCAAACCCAAGACCTCACAATTACAAGGCAAGTGCTCAACCGCTGAACTATCCTGGCATCCATTCTCTGTTTTTGTTTCTTTCCTAGGGGCCTGTGAGTAGATACCATATAGACGATGAGGTGTCACAAGTAGTTTCTGGAAATGTATCAAGCCACACCTACTTATGGTAGCATCCATAAATTCCTCCATCATCAACGTAAACACCTTGGACTAATCTGGCTTCGCTTAAATACTCAAAGCAAAATGCCAACAGGCTGCCTCCCCCTTTTTATGTCCTTCTCTCTAACAGGAGACAGCTACAAAGGAGACCCCTACAAAGCAATGTGTTTCTGTATTTTCTCCCTTCCTTCCTTCTCTTTCTTTCCTTTTTTTCCTTCATTGCCTATGTCGTGCCAGATGTATTTTATTCCCATGGGCCCCGTCTTTTTTATTTTTTATGTTTTGAAGATTTATTTTATTGTTGTGAGAAAGAAAGAGAGAGAAGTGGGAGGGCCCAGAGCAGTTTCCATGGTTGTACATCATTAGTTGTGTCATAGTTTCATTCCACACAGGTGGATGTGGGGCCACGTGGGGCAGAAACTGAATGGGGAGCCTCCCACATAGGAGGCAAGAATCTTTGCCACCATCCCAGCAGTTAGCAGTGGTGCCTCAGTTCACCATATGGGTTTCTACTGTCCAGGGCCGGGATTCAACCCCCAGCCCTCGTAGTTGCAAGGCACATGCTCAATCTATTGAAATATCCCAGCATCTTCCCCATTGGCCCATCTTAGCCACACTAAAAACACCAAATTCTTAATAACTTGCATGAATTTTGGGACACCCTTGTAAGTACTGTTAGCAGCACTGGAAAGAATAGCATAGAATGCGAAGACAAGAAAGGCAGTAGTGTTATCGATTAGAGAACATTTCTCAGTAGGCTATATGAATACTGCTACCTTCTACCTACTGTATCCAGCTGTTAACAAGTTCTTTTATATGTCTAATATCTCATATAATCTGCTAAATTTTTGCTTCTCAAAGTGTGGTCCATGACCAGCAGCGTGAGCATCTTCTGGAAGTTGCTACAAATGCAGAATCTCAGGCTCTAACCCAAACCTACGAGACTCTGAATTTTAACAAGATCCTCAGGTGCCTTGTACATATACCGAAGTATGAGAAGCTCTATCTACGCAGTCC
This sequence comes from Craseonycteris thonglongyai, assembly GCA_004027555.1. Classification (NCBI taxonomy): domain Eukaryota; kingdom Metazoa; phylum Chordata; class Mammalia; order Chiroptera; family Craseonycteridae; genus Craseonycteris; species Craseonycteris thonglongyai. Next base: position 50,459 of record PVKE010003409.1, on the reverse strand, counting down.
TGTGAGTAAACTAAAATTTCCCTTGCTTATTTTATTGATATAAACAAACAAAACTCGGGGTCATAGATGTTTAATTAGCTAATAGGTAACAAGACTTGGAGTTAAAAATCAATATCCTTTCCATTATACTGCACCCCCATTTTGAATGCCAACTTTTTGGGGGTCTGACATCAACCAGCCCAGTACTTCTTAAGGAGCATCTGCACAGTAATTATAGCCGATATTGTCCCCTGGTCATGAGTAGGCAAGTGCTAGCGGCCAGCTTGATTGTATATTCCCTGTGTAGGATGCTCTTGCTCTTTCCTGTCTAAAGGCCCTAAGCTTAATTACATGAAAGAAGCTTCACAGTTAACATTTTTTCTAATTTTCTTCAATTTATTACCAAAGAAGGACATGTTTCGTGGTTAACAATTTTTTAAAGACTTATTTTTATTGTTTTTGACATAGAGAGAGAGAGAGAGATACAGAGACAGAGAGAAGGGGGAGGGCCCAGAACAGTCTCCATAGTTGCACATCATTGGTTTTTCCACATAGTTTCATTCCACAGGTAGACACGGGGCTGCACAGGGCAGAAACTGGGCTGGGTCTCACCCCAGTGAGAACTGAACTGGGGGTACTCCCCAGTTCAGCATATGGGTCTGCACGGACCAGGGCCGGAATTCGATCCTCAATCCCCGGGGCTGCAAAGTGAGTACGGTACTTAACCCACTGAGCCGTCCCGGCTTTCCCCGTGGTAAAGACTTTTTAAGTTTCTATTGCAAATGTTCTTTCCTAAGCAGGCTCTTAAGCATTTCATGTGATCTTCTTGAAGAGAAAGGGACAGGGAACTAACACGGGGCAAGCACTTCTCTGTGTCCCAAGCTCGGTGCTCTATATGTGTTATCTCATGGTTCTCAGAGAGACCAAGGGATGGGCTCTATTACCCTATTTTACAGATGTACAAGTTGAGTCTCAAAGGAAGCATGAGTGGCAATGCTGAGAATCAAGTCACATTCTGTCCTACCATCCTGGCTTCCTCTTAGAAGTAATTCCTAACTTAATCAGCATGAAAAGTGACACAGGGTAAGAGATGGCAATGTCATTACCTTCTGTCTTTAATTACACCACAGATGATACAAGTACTACTCATCATGTTTTCTAAAAGAGAAAAGTGCTTACCAAGTCCTTGTGCTTTTAGGGGTGAAGTTATGTAACTGAGGTAAAATGAAAACCAAGAGGAGCCAACTAGAGGGATAGAAGCTAAATATGCAGAACCTCCCAATAAAGTCTATAAAAATCGACAATGCAGTTTGAATGAGTGGGTAATATGCTTTGAAGCGTCCTTATGAGCAGCATACACATTGGCTAGAATCCAGATGTATGGCTTGAGCAGGGCTCTCTAAACTGGTTAGTTTTAAACTCTTCGTGCTTAACAGAGAAGCAAGGAAATGTCACCTTATTCTTTAAGAAAGGGGGAGGATGACTAGCTTTCCCACACTGATGATCTGAGAAGGGTACATCCCAGGCAACTCTAATGCACATGTTCTCAAATCTCAGCTCAGCGCCAGCTCGGACACATGGACCGCCATGTCCTCCTGTGCTACTCTCTGAGAATCTGCTGACAATCCATGTGGAAGTCTCTCTACTAGTCTTCAAGAATTAAACAGACTATTACAACTACTCAGATTTTAATATATGCTACAACTGTTTTGCTAGGTTGGCATTTAAAGATGCAAACTTTCCAATCTCGTCTAAAATCATGACACTATAAAAGAGACGACCATTATTAGGAATAAAACTGTGCAGCCCTCATTAACCAGAAAAGCACTTTCTAAATAAATCCAGGGAGGGGGATGCTGGGATGGCTCAGCGGGTTGAATGCTTGTATTGAAGCCCCGGGGTCTGAGCTGGGGTGTGTCCCCAGTTCCACTCTCACTGGGAGGAGATTCCTATGTGGGAGGCCCCCAGCCGGTTCCTGGTTTGTGCAGCCCTTCCACAACTTGTGTGGAACAAAACCATGCGGAAAACTGATGATGTACAACTATGAGACTGCTCTGGGCCCTCCCCCTTCTCTCTCTCTCTCTCTCTCTCTCTCTCTCTCTCTCTCTCTCTCTCTCTCTCTCTCCTTTCTCTCTCTCTCTCTCTCTGTCAAAAACAATAAAAATAAATCTTTAAACCCTGGGTGGCTCTACTTTTATCCCAAGAGAAGTCAGGAAAATGGTGCTGCAAGAGACTAATAAAGATGTTGGGTCAACTAGTGCTCACTGGAATTGACTGGGATTGATGTGAAATGACTTCAAAAGGCAAAGAACAACAAATTCTTCTAGCAAGAGATCTAAACAGGGAAAAGGCTGCAGAATCATGTTAAACTCCGTCCTTTAAAGTTTTATTACTATTTGTCTTAATTGCCCAAATACACCCACCCTTAATGTGTTAAGCTGCCTGCCCTTATTAGCCAAGGCCCTTATGAGAGCTGGTTGTAGGGCTACTGCTCTCCTGGTTATCACATGTGACCAGAAGAATACTTTCTGAACTGAGGCTGGAAGTGATAAGTCCCTGGTTACTCAAAATAGCTAAGGAGTGTATATAAAACTAGGCACAGCTAGTCCCAAAGATGATTGCAGGCTTTCCTTTCGTTCTTTAATCTGCACATCCATTTCTGTCCTGCCAGAACCATCCACACTGGGGCCTCCCTGTGGCATCAGTCACAGCAAGAGGCAAACACATTGCAGCCAGTGCCTTTTTATACCTAAGAGAGATGGTCCCTCTAATCACAAGTGAACCATGTCATACGGGTTCAGCTGTGAGGCAGCCCCATACATAAGGAAGGCAAGAACGTTCTGAAGGAATTTGGTTTATTTATGTTTTCTGCACAGATACCTGTGATGTGTCTGCTTCCTGGAAAAGCAGCATCGGTAGATTGCAGATAGCAGAATATCTAGCTCCTGTTCTTTCTTTTAGCTGAAGTGCTTATTGTCCATGTTTCAAAATCTAATTAAGCTATAGTTCATTCATAACAAAAGGACAGTGGACAGGGTCTGGGCTCCAGTCTCTGCTTTGTCACTAATCAGCTCTGTGACTCTAGGCACATTAGCTCTCCACTGGGACTCCATTGCTTTGTCTTGTAATAATAGCTGTATTTATTAAACACTTTCTGCGAAGTAAGAATTATGTGGAGCACTTTAACTAAGTTATCTCATTTAAACCTCACAAAATCCCATGGGTACGTTCTATTATTACATCCATTTTACAGGTGAGGAAACTGAGTATAGAAAGGCTGACACAAAGTGCCACCAGCATCATTTAAATGTGTAAGAGCCAGGGTTTGACCAAGTTGGCTGAGCCTGGGCTCTAGCCCCTACGCTACATGTTTCTCTAATTGCCCCACTACCCCAGCCTGTGAAGTTCCTAATCGTATGTAGAGATGATCTGGTTTACCTTACGTAGAACATCTATGCTGCTGTGTGTCACTTAATATTTTTTTTAATCTTGTTTCCTCAACCAAAGAAAATGCCTGAATGAAATAGAAAGACAAGGTCCTCTTGCATTATGATTTTCTGCCCTTTATACATTCCTGCCTTATTTAAGGAAGGTAATAATGCCTAGCTTGTAACATAGTTGTGAGGCTCCATGCAAAATGGCTCTAAGGTAAAAAGCACTGTATGAACAGAATTTGTTTGCTAGTATTTAAAAATACCAATTCATTCAAGGAAGATTTTCTTATAGAATGTATTATCCACAGCATGGAACACTGCCCTCAAAGTTGTGAGATGCTAAAGTGGATGTGTTGTCACTACTTTGTGATTTTTAATTAAAAGATAATTCTTGTTTTTATTGAGGCATAAATAACAACATTACGTTAGTTTCAGGTGTATAACATAATGATTCCATATTTATCTACACTTCAAAACGATAACCACAATAAGTCTAATTACCATCCATCACCATACATAGTTATAAAATGTTTTGCTTTGTGTGTGTGTGTGTGTTTGTGTGTGTGTGTGTGATAACGTTTAAGATTTATTCTCAACTCTCAAATATGCAATACAGTATTAGTAACTACAGTCACCATGCTGTACATTACATCCCCATGACTCATTTATTTAATAACTGAAAGTTTGTACATTTTGACGCCTTTCACACATTTTACCCACCCCCACCCTCCACAACTCTGGCAACCACCGATCTGTTCTCTGTATCTATGAGCATGGCTGGCTTGCTTGCTTGTTTGTTTGTTTTAAATTCCATCTAAAAGTGAAATCATATGGTATCTGTCTGTCTGACTTACTTCACTCAACATGTCCTCAAGGAAGCCTATCCATGTTGTCTCAAATGGCAAGATTCCATTCTTTTTTGTGGCTGAATTACACACACACACACACACACACACACACACAAATAAATACAGACACATTTTAAGAGATGTTATTTATGTATTACTTTTCAAATTTGAATTGAATTATGGTAGTAATGTGTAGTATGACATTCACTCAAAAGAGGGCACTAATCAAATGAATGTTAGCGTCACCATAGATAAGCAGGACAGTCCAAGAAAATGGTGGAAACATGGTCATTGTTTGAGGAGCACAAAACTATTTTGAAGTGGTATTTGAAATTCAAGAACTCTGTGGAAGTACAATGACAATGGAGGCATGAGCATACAATGGAACCTCTAACATGCCTAACAATTGCACATATTCATGATAAGTTTGAGACCCATGGTAAATTGAAATAGCATATGATGCAAGTGGACACTTTGGTCGATGTTACTCAAGCAGTAGTTTGCTGTAATCAGAAGCGTCTGAACGCTGATGGTAACCATTTTGAGTCCTTCTTATAATTGCAGAAGTCAGATGTGACTTGTATTCATCTTTTGTTATCAATGTACATTGAGTATTATAATTCTGATACTTTTTAAAATGTGTATGCATTTTTTGGCACCCACTGTATATGTATGTATATACATAACAGTACACACATGCACATGAATGCACACACACACGCACTGATATGTACTGCATTTTCTTTATTAATTCAATCATCATTTGGCACTCAGATTGTTTCTGTACCTTTGCTAGCGTAAATAATGCTGCAATGAACTCCTTGAATTAACTTTTTTATTTTCTTCAGATAACTACTCAGAAGTAGAATTGCTAGATCATAAGGTAGTCCTATTTTTAACTTTTTGAGGCACCTCCGTACTGTTTTCTGCAGTGGCTGGACCAATTTACCTTCCCACCAACAATACACAAAATTTCCCTTTTCTCCACAACCTCACCAGCACTTATCTGTTGATTTATTGATGATGGCCATTTTAACAGGTGTGAGGTGGTATTTCATTGTGCTTTTGATTTGCATTTCCCTGATTATTAGTGATGTTGAGCATCTTTTCATGAGCCTGTTGACCATCTGTCTTGTCCTTTTCGGAAAAATATCTATTCAGATCCTCTGCCCATTTTTTTTTTAGATATATTTTATTGTTTTTGACAGAGAGACAGAGAAGGGGGAAGGCCCAGAGCAGCTTTCACAGTTGTACATCATTGGTTTTCAACACAGTGTCATTGCACAGGTGGGTGTGGAACTGAGTAGGGCGGGAACCAAGCAGGGGACCTCCCACACGGGAGGCACACTCTGGTGAGCTGGGGGCCTTCCACATGACAGGCTCATCCTGGACAAGAACTAAACTGGGGTGCCCACCCCGGTTCAGCATATGGGTTCGCACTAGCCAGGGCTAAGGCTGGGACCAGGACCAGGGCCGGGACTCAATCCTCAAACTTCAGGACTGCAACGCGTGCAAGGACCCACTGAACCATCCCAGCTTCCCCACCTCTGTCCATTTTTAATTCAATTTTTTGGGTATGAGGTCATTATATACTTTGGATATATAACCCCTTATCAGATATGTGATTTTCAAATATTTCCTCCTATTCCACAGGTTGTCTCTTCATTTCGTTGGTGATTTCTTTTGCTGTACAGAAGGTTTTCAGTTTGATGGAGTCCTTCTTGTTTATTTTTTATGTTGTTGCCTTTGCTTTTGAAGTCAGAGCAAAAACCTTGTCAAAAAGCTTACTGCCTACATTATTTTGCTTGGACATTTATAGTTTTAGATCTTACATGCAGGTCTTGAATTCATTTTTAGTTCATTTTTGTGTATTGTATAAGATAGTAGTCTAGTTTCATACTTTTGCAGGTGGCTGTCAAGTTTTTCTAGCACCATTTTGTGAACAGACTGTTCTTTCCTCATTGTATATTATAAATAAATTGACCATATAGGTGTGGGTTTATTTCTGGACTCTCTATTCTATTCTATTGATCTATGTGTCTGTTTTTATGCCAATCCCAGGCTGTTTTGATTACTATAGCTTTGTAATATAGTTTGAAATCAGGAATTATGGTGCCTCCAACCTTGTTCTTCTTTTTCAAGATTGTTTTGGTGGTTATTTAGGATCTTTTGTAGCTTCATACAAATTAAAGAATTGTTCTATTTTTGTGAAAAATGCCACAAGAATGTTGGTAGAGACTGCATTGAATATGCAGATTGCTTGGAGTAGTGTTGAATTTTAACAATAGCAATTCTTGGGGAAGCTGGGATGGCTCAGTGAGTTAAGCACTTGCTTTGCAGCCCTGGGGACCAAGGATCAAATCCCAGTCCTAGCCCATGCAGACTTATAGGTTGAACTGGGGTATGGTTCCCATTGGGAGGCCCCCAGTTTGGTTCTTGCCCCCCTGATTCAGCCCCTGGCTTGAGGGGGCATGCCTCCCATGTGAGAGGCCCCCAGCCCAGTTCCCTTTCTGTGTGACCCCCACCCACCTGTGTGGAACAAAACCATGTTGAAAACATGATGTACAACTAAGGAGACAGCTCTGTGGCCATCCCCCTTGTCTCTGTCTCTCTCTGTCTCTGTCTCTCTCTGTATTTGTCAAAAGCAATAAAATAAATCTTTTAAAAAAACAATAGTAATTCTTCCAATTCAAGAGCATAAACTATCTTTCCATTTATTTGTGTTTTCTTCAATGTCTTTCATTAATGTCTTAGATTTTTTTAGTGTATAGGCCTTTTGTCTTCTTGGTTAAATTTATTCTTAGGCATTTTTTAATGTAATTTTAAATGTGATTGTTTTTCTAATTTATCTTTCTGATAGTTTAGTGTTGACATATAGAAATGCAATAAATTTTTGTATAGTGATTCTGTATCCTATAACTTCATTGAATTCATTTATTATTTCTAACAGTTTCTGGTGGAGTCTTTTGGGCTTTCTATTAATATATATAATTTGTCATCTTCAAATAATAGTTTTACTTCTTCCTTTTCAATTTGAATGCCTTTTATTTCTTTTTCCTGCCTTATTGCTCTGACTAGGGTCTTACAGTGCTATGTGGAATAACAATGGTGAGAATGGGCATCCTTGTCTTCTTCCTGATCTTAGAGAGAAAAGCTTTTAGCTTTTTACTATTGAGTGTGATATAAGCTGTGAGCTTAAGAAAATAATTCTTAAATGCATTCTTATTTACCTTTGCACTGTAAATTGATATAACAGGAAGACCAGTTAAATGGGGATGATAAGTCAATGAGAAATTATGTTTATTATAATAGAAACTTAGATTTGTCCTAGGTGTTATCTCATTGAATTCCCAGGATCTCTCTAGGAGAAAGATGTGAGAAAACTGAGATACAGAGATGTTAGGTAACTTCCATAAGACAGCTTTTCAATGAGAGCTAGGGTTGAACAGAGTTTTGTCTGTCTCCAGAGACCAGAGTTTTCACCATGTCATACTGAATATAAAATTTTTTAAAACATTGTTGTACTTAAAAGTCTGTGTATAGATTGACTTAACTTAATTGTCACCATTTTTATAATCAATGTCATGGTGATAGATCACTATAGCAAAAAGCTAAGAATCATAAAAGTACCCATTGAAAAAGACCTTAAAATCAGCATGGTCAACAACCCATCAATCCATTGTTTCTCCAGCTTATGCTTGAATACTTCCTACAATGTGGAACTCACTGTCTACAATGGCAAACAATTTCATCTTTGAACACTTAGAAAGTATTACCAGTAGGCTCTCCCATGGGCATCTCAAACTTAAGATGCTCAAAAGTTAATTCATAAAGTCATTTCATCATTTTGTTTATGGTTAATTGGGGAGCTAGGCTTACCAAAGGAGAGTACTAAGAAAAGAAACATTATCCCATCAATAATTAACTACAGATTACATTTTAAACACCCATGCACTTTTTCATTACTAAGGCCAAAGAAAAAGGTCAGTAAAAATTGTTATCCTATCTCTTTGGGATTTTCCAAGATTATCTTGTCAGAGTTTAGTGCTGCATATGTATTAGAGGACAATTGTATTATCAGTCAGGGGTCCCAGCAGGAAGTTGATGGTACATTAAAATGGAATTTGAGGCATGTTAATAAAGGCACATTGACAAAGGTATGGTCAGTGCTCAGGAAAATCCAGTCTGGTGAAGCATCCTAAGGCTGACAGTAGTGAAGAACCATTAGTACCCGTGGATCTGAAAGGGTGGGGTGAAGAAGCAGGTCCTAGAAAAATAGACATAGAAGATGATCCCCTCACCCAGAGAAGAAAGGTGGAGGTGTGAAACCAATTGGAAGTTCAATGAGGGAATAGGCACCCTGACCTCACTGTGCCCCGGCTCCCAGAGCTCCTGCTGATGGGTCAGCACTCCTGCTGGTAGACAGAAGACAACTGGAAGACAGAAGAAAAGGGAGTTTACTAACGTGGTCCAGGAACAACTGTCAGCCTTCTTCAGGACACAGAGCAAGACACAGAAGGGTAGAGTGTAATTTGGAGAGGCATGGAGAATTCCAACACCATGATATTCCTTGCAGCTCTGTATGCTCCCTGAGCCTTGTTTTTCCTTCTTACTCCCCTATGGCCACTTTCCTCTACCATCTTCTCTCATTTCCATCTACTAAATCAGGAACAGGAAGGGCAGCTAGTTTCAAAGTAGCCTTAGGTCATTGAAGGAAATAATACTTCTGCAACTCTACTATATTTTGCCATGAAAAAAAGGTTATGGTAGTTAGCATTTGTCTCTTAGGTGGTACAAATTAATTCCAAAAGAAATTGTGTAACCTTTCTTCCATATTTTTGTGTCAGGAGACCAAACCTGCTAATACACACACACACACACACACACACACACACACACACACACGCTATTTACTATTCACACATCAAACTTTTTTCTTTTTCTCTGATTGCTTTCTGAGACTTTATCAGACTATTCTTTGTTAAAGTCTCTATTAAGCTTTAAACACTAGTAATGTAAGTTCTAAGACCTAAATTACTATTTTAATTGCATTCTCCCCAGCCTGGGGGAGTTGTGTCTTAACTAAAATTTTTTGAGACTAAAGTTTTCTGAACAAGGGTTCTCAGAACCAGATTTTCCAATAGAATCTGCTTGTTCTTGAAGATAAAAGGTCTGATGAGTAGAATTCATTGCAGACAAGTCAGGTCCATTGAGAGAATAAAAAAGGACACCCTTTATTTTGCTACAGATACCTTGAGTTGGAGTTGATATGACTCGAACACATTCAGAGAAATTTTTGCATCCATATTATTTGGATGTTGGTATGATAGTCTCTTCATACGTGTTTTGAGCCTGAAATAGTTTCATCCAGACTTATCTCCTTATGCAACATGTTCCAACCAGAACGACCTTTTTTCATGCCCTGAATGTCACAGTTCTTCCTGCAATAGGTTTTACATATACTGCCCCTCTTCTTCTTAGCTTGTTCACCTTTCCTATTCATTAAACAGAGCTCAGTTCAAGAATTACTCTCAGAAGGGAGCCTTCCCTAACCTCAGATCTAGGTTGACTTTCTTCATTCTGCACTCTCATAGAAGAGTGTTCCTTTTCTTCATAGCCCCTACATCAGTCTGCAGATAGTTGAAATTAATGTCTGTCTTTGCCCCAAAAGCAAATTTCATGAGATGGATTACTCCCTTTTTTTCACTGAGTTCCTAATCTAGCAATGTATCAGGCACAAAAGGGGCACTCAAAAAAATTTTTTTTATTGTTAAATTTATTGGGGTGACATTGATCGGCAATAGAGTTTCCAGGTGTACAATGCTACATTACATCATCTATGCATCGCATTATGTGCTCACCACCCAGAATCAGCTCTCTTTCCATCACCACGTATCTTAGGCGCCCTCCCAACTCCCCCCTCCCATTCTCCTTCACCCCTCTCCCCTTACCCTCAGGGAACCACCAAATTATTGAGTGTGTCGTAAATTTTTGTTTCTTTGTTACTTTCAGTTTTATGTTCCACTTATAAGTGAGGTCATATGTTTCCTGATTCTTTCAGTCTGACTTATTTCACTTAATAAGATGGTTTCAAGGTTCATCGCAGCACTGTTCACAGTGGCCAAGTCATGGAAACAACCAAAGTGTTCTTTGATAGATGACTGGATAAAGAAGTTGTGGTACATTTACACAATGGAATACTACTCATTTATAAGAAAAGATAAAATATAGTCATTTATGAAACAATTTTTTTTATGAATTAATCATTCAGTTCTCCAAGATGCTGTTGGAGAACCCTACCATCATTAGCACTATCATCACAGGTCTTGTTGGTTCCCTAGTGCATGTTAGAACACATACCTTCATTCTGTATTATTTTACTTGTCAGTCCCTTGAGGACCTCAGAGTCCAGAAAGAGAAGCAGTATCTTAATTAACACTACATTCACAGGGGAAGCTAAGATGGCTCAGCAGGTTAAGCGCTTGCTTTGCAGCCCTGGAGCCCGAGGATCGAATCCCGGGCCTGGCCCAGGTGGACCCATATGCTGAACTGGGGTGTGTGCCCATTTCAGTTCTTTCCGGGGCCTATGTGGGAGGCTCCCGGCCCAGTTCCTGCCCTGCACAGCCCCGCACCCACCTGTGGAGGGAAACTATATGGAAAACTAATGCTGTCAACTATGGAGACTGCTCTGGGCCCTCCCCCTTCTCTTTGTCTGTCTCTCTCTCTCTGTCAAAAAACAATCAAAATAAATTTTTAACACTACATTCACTATGCTTATTCCACAGACAATGAACAATACTTCTATCAATACCTTTTTTTTATTTAAATAAAATTGACATAACCATTTTTAAAATATATACTAGTATTTCAGTGGTGTTTATTACATTCACAATGTTATATAATCATCATCATCAAATTTCAGAATATTTTCTTCACCCCAAAAGGAAACCCTACACCCATGAAACAGTCACTCCCCACTGTCCCTCTCCCCAGCCCCTGGCAACTATTAATCTGCTTTCTATCATTATGATTTTCCTATTCTAGACATTTCGTATACATAGAATGATACAATGTGCAGCCTTTTGTGTTTGGCTTCTTTTACATAGCATAATGTTTTCAAGGTTCACCCATGTGATGCATGGGAAAGTTGTAAGAAATCAACACGAGATCGAGTGGCTAATCAAATGCAAGCCTTTATTGGGAGCGCTCCCAGGTGAGGTTCACCGGCCTCTGAAGAGGATTGGGGCCGGTGAAGGGAGGGGGCAACTTTTATAGGGCTCTGGGGTGAGGGAGAGGCGGATCAGGCAGTAAACAGCTGGTGTCCATATATGGTGTTGGTTGAGCTTGAGCCTTCCGGGTGGCTGCATCTGGGTGCTAAGGCCAAGCATCAGCCGTTTGGGGAAGTCCCTTTGCCCCATCCTGTTTGCCTAGGCCCATGAGGCCCACCGACCTTACAAAAGTATTTCATTTTTATGGCTGGATAATATTTCATTATCCAGATGTATCACATTTTGTTTATCCAATCACCTGTTCATAGGTTCATAGACAGTTGAGTTGCTTCCAATTTTTGACTACTTTGAATAATGCTGCTATTAGCTTTCACAGACAAGTTGTTTTTGAATACTTGCTTTTAATTTGTTTGTGAACTATATATCTAAGAATTGAATTGCTGGGTCATATAATAAACATATGGTTAGCTGATTAAAGAATCACCAAGCTGTTTTCCACAGAGGATGCACAATTTTACAATTCCAACAACAATGCATGAGTGTTCCAATTATTTCTCTACATCTTTACCAATACTTGTTACTTTCTGGGGAAGCCAGGATGGCTCAGTGAGTTAAGCACTCACTTTTCACGCCCAGGGACCAAGGATCAAATTCCAGCCCCAGCTCCTGCGAAACCATGTGCTGAGCTGGGGGGTGAGGGGAGTGCTTCCCGTGTGGGAGGCCCCCAGTTCAGTTCTCGCCCCCAGTTCAGTTCTCGCTCCCAGGTTCTGCCCCTGGCTCGAGGTGATGTGACTCCCATGCAGGAGGCCCCCAGCCAAGTTCCTGCCCTGCGCGGCCCCATCCCACCTGTGTGGAATAAAATCATGTCAAAAACTGATGACAGATAACTATGGAGACTGTCTCTCTCTGTCTCTGTCAAAAAAAGTAAAATAAATCTTAAGAAAATACTTGTTACTTTCTGTTTGTTTTTTATTATTATTATTATTATTATTATTATTATTATTATTATTATAGCCAGTCTAGTCATTGCAAAGTGGTATCTCATTAGGGCTTTGATTTGCATTTTCTTAATGGCTAATGACATTGAACATCTTCTGGTGTGCTTGTTGGCCATTTACCTATCTTCTTCGGAGAAATGTCTATTCATTTCCTTTGTCCATTTTTTGATTGGGTTATTTGGCTTTTTATTGTTGAATTGAAAGAGTCTATATATTTATATTATGGATGCTAGACCCTATCAAATGTCAAATTTGCAAATAGTTTCTCTTGTACTGCAGGCTGTCTTTTAATTTCTTGATAGTGTCCTTTAAAGTAAATTAAAAAGTTTTAAATGTAATAAAGTCTAATTTATCTTTTGTTTTTTCTTTAGCTGCTTGTGCTTTTGGTGTCTTATCGAAGAAACAGTTGCCAAATCTAAGATCATAAGCATGTACCCCTGTTTTCTTTCCAGATGGTTCTTCTGAGTTTTAAAATTCTACAATTGCAAATATTATTGAATACCTATTAGATGCAAAGAACTTTATAGTTCAGGGAGAGGTGGCCTACTGACCTCATGCTAGAGTGAGATGTTTACCAAACCGAGCAGGTCCTATACGATGGCTTTCATTGCGGGAAAAGTGGAGAGAAAGAACATTTAACAAGCTTGTCACAGAATCTAAGTAGATTCAGCAGCTCTGGTCTCATCCTGAAAACAAAGCCCTCTACCCTTGCACAGATATAAGAGCAACAGCGACAACCAAAATGCAAGATATTTTGAAAACAACAAATATGGAATCAAGGCGGTATAAGGCAGAAATTCAATATTCTTAGCTTTTTGTTTAATAGCATACATGCTTTTATGCAATGAAAACCCCAGAATGGAAGTGCTGGAGAGGATGTGGATAAATTAGAATCCTGAGCACTCTTAGTGGGAGTGTAAAATGGTGCAAAAATGAAAACATACTGTTATGGAAGACAGTATGATAGTTCCTCAAAAAATGAAAAAAATATAAATGCCATATGATCCAGAAATTCCACTTATGGGTACATACCCAAAAGAATTGAAAGCAGGGACTGGAACAGATATTTGCACATCCATATTTATAGTAGAATTATTTGCAATAGCCAAAAAGTGGAGGTAATTCAAGTGTCCATCAATAGATAAACAGATAAACAAAATATAGTATGTATGTACAATGGAATATTACTCAGCTTTGAAAAAGAAGGAAATCCTATTAAAAGCTATAACTTGGATGAGTTTAAGGACATTATACTAAATGAAATAAGCCATTCTCCCAAAAGACAAATATTGTATGACTCCACTTACATGAGGCACTTGTATAAAGAGTAAGTAGAAGGGTGGGTTTCTGGTTGTTGGGGGAGAGTAGAAAACAGTAGGCAAGAGGTTGAGAGCGACTTCTTCTGTTTTCTCAGACTAGGGAGAATTTAAGTGGGTACTTGCACGGGATGGTAGCCTCAGTGTTTCACTGTCTCCTGCATCTTTCAAGAGCAGGAAGAGGGTCTTCATAATCTAAAGATTTCTTAATGGTTGAAGGTGACTTTAGGTGTGGCATTCGACAGAGAAGTAACAAATGAATATCAGCAGGAGAAAAGGAACAGTGGAGAAAATGACTGAGAAGTGATTAAAATATGCAAAAATAAAACTAAAAACCATTTTATGAGTGGGAGAAGCAAATGAGGAATTGAGAAGTTGTAACAGAGAGAGGGTAACAAAACGGCTGAGCAAGAAAGGAGGCATTCTGGAGAAAAACACTGGGCGTAGGGGTCCCAGTTTATGAACAGGGCTGTTGGATTGTCAGCATGTGGTTTAAAGATCAGAAATGCCCTATTTTTTATAGGGCATTGTATTGTCTGAATGTTAGTTCTGATGAAACACTTAACAAATTAAAATATTCAAAAGCAGATTTTTATAAGTGGAAGTCATGAAAATACCTATAGAAGTCAAAAAGCAGAAAGTTTTACTGGTAAGAATCATATATTTGGGGGTTCTTTTTAATAAACTTTTATATCTATTTTGTGTCAGGAAGAACACTAGGAAATAAAATTATTTTGAAAAGTGGCTAGATGGAATACAATTAGTACTTCCTCCATGAACAGGCAGTAAGTGATTTTATCCAAATAAACTTCTAAAGCCACTTGTCTGAGTGAGTACTTAAGACTTTCTTGGGGAAGCTGGGATGGCTCAGCGGGTTAAGCACTCACTTTGCAGCCCCAGGGACTGAGGATCGAATACTGTCCCTGGCCCATGTGAACCCATATGCTGAACTTTAGTTCAGTTCTTGCTGGGGCCTATGTGGGAGGCTCCCAGCCCAGTTCCTGCCCTGTGCAGCCCCATGCCCACCTGTGGAGTGAAACAATAAGGAAAACTAATCCTGTCAACTATGGGACTGCTCTGGGCCCTCCCCCTTCTCTCTGTCTCTCTATGTTTGTCTCTCTCTCTCTGTCAAAAACAATTTAAAAAAATTTTAAAAAAGACTTTCTTAAGATAATTTTTCAGTTGAGATTATGCTTACTTTTTAAAACCTTTTTTTCCTGTTATGTGGTTGTTAGCCAGTCTTCTGATTCTTAGAATGCTTCCCCCAAAAGATAAATTAAGGGGAGGAAAGGAAATTCAAATAAGTCAATGAGCTGCTTGGCAGTAGTGAACATAAAACATGTGATTGCTTTTTTCAATAGTACTTGTTATTTCTATCCTCCATTTCCATAGAAGGCAAACTAAAATGGTATAATAGAAACAGCTAGTATTCATCAAACTAAGCATATGATGTGTCAAGGCCATTTCTAAGTGCTCCGCATGTATTAACTTATTTAATCTTCACAGCAACCCTAAATGAAGATTCCCTGTAAGAATCTTTATTATTAAATTGTCATGAACTTGGTGAGTCTGTTGATAGCTTGAAATCAGCCATTGTGGGAATATTTACACCATGGAAATTGACATATACTACAGATCAGGGCTTTGGAGAAGAAAGCCAATTAAACATTTTCTATAATACCACTGCTATTGTCCTTTCACAGACTGAAAAAACTGGTACACAGAAAAGTTAGGTAAACTTTTAATGATCATGCAACTGGTGGCTGGTACAGTTAAAATTGTATGCTAGGCAATACCACTTGAGAGCCCAAGCTTTCTTTTTAAGATTTATTTTATTGTTTTGTCAGAGAGAGAGAGAGGAACAGAGAGAAATAGAGAAGCGTGGGGAGGCAGCTAAAGCAGTCTCCATAGTTGTACATCATCAGCCTTTGACATGGTTTCATTCCGCACAGGTGGGCAGGGCCACACAGGGTGGGAACCAGGCAGGGGGCCTCCCACATGGGAAGCACACCCCAGTTCAGCATATGGGTCCACATAGCCAAGGCTGGGACAAGATCCTCAGACCCAGAGGCTGCAAGGCAAGTGCTCAATCTGCTGAGCCATCCCAGCATCCTTGACAGCCCAAGCTTTTAACTATTATACTGCTTATGAAATATATTGGCTCAACTTACAAAGCCTAGGGTTCTAATTTGAACTGTTCTACTTTCCACTGTTTAAACTACCAGTATCTGAGTCTCAAGACATTTTATAATAGAGTTGTTACAATCTAAGAATGTTTCACATTCCTCTCTGCTATATCAAATGAAATAGATTTGGTGAAAATGCAAAATAATCCTTGTTTATCACTTTCCTTTCTTCCCTCCCCCCCTCCCTCACTCCCTCCCCTCTTTGTTCCTTTCTTCCTTCCATCTGTCTGTTCTTCCATCCATCCTTCAGTCCTTCCTTCCTTCCAACTTTGACTAGGGTATGTATGTCTGTGCTAGTTTGATAGAATGTATCTGTTAGGACTTCTGCAGCATTTAAGGAGGACTATAGTGAATTTTCTCCCTAATGTTCTCACACTACTTTCCTCATTATCGTAGAAAGCAGAACAGCTGTTCTGACAGTGGCATCACAATCATCAGTAATACATATTTATTGAGCATGCCCTTTGTGGCTATGCAACAAGAACACAGAGAGGTAGAGAGATGGCCCTAGAGCTGTACAACAAGTGGCTCAGGTAACAAGTAGAAATTGTTCAAAAGGGAGAAAAGAGTAACTACGGTGGGTGGGACAGCTGGGAAAGCCTTTCCGGGCAAGAAAACAGCTCCTGAGCTAAAGAGTCAAGGGGAAGTGGGCAGAGTGGCTGGAAAGAAGGCACTGGGGTCATTTCAT
This sequence comes from Craseonycteris thonglongyai, assembly GCA_004027555.1. Lineage (NCBI taxonomy): Eukaryota > Metazoa > Chordata > Mammalia > Chiroptera > Craseonycteridae > Craseonycteris > Craseonycteris thonglongyai. Next base: position 33,781 of record PVKE010003409.1, on the reverse strand, counting down.
TTTTGTGTGTGCGATAATAAGTAACGCAGTTGGGCCTAAGAAGAGTTTCTATAATAGGAAATAAGGCTGGAAAGAACAGAATCCTGTTTGAGGAGGGTGTTTGACCTTGACTAAGGAGGCTGGGCTTCATTTTTTTGAACAATACAAAACCACCCAAGGGTCTTGAGCACATAAGGTAAAGCCATGCTGTAAGACTGAAGTTAGCCAGGTGTGTAGAATAAGTGGAGGAGAGAGTTACTGGAAACACAGATAGTAGTGAAACAATAATCTATTTTGAAAGCTTTTTCAACATGGAAAATCATTATGGAATAATTAAAACCGTAAGCAAGATAAAATTAGAATTGCAGGGGAAGCCGGGATGGCTTCAGTGGGTTAAGCGCTCACTTTGCAGCGCTGGGGACCAGGGATCGAATCCTGGCCCCGCCCGTGCGGAACCATATGCTGAGCTGGGAGCTCCCCTAGTTCAGTTCTCTCTCTGTCTCTGTATCTCTCTCTCTCTCTCTGTCAAAAATAAAAATAAATAAATAAAAATATATTAAAAAAAAATTAGAATTGCAAACTGTGATTACAATGGCACAAAAACATATGCAACGTGAAGACTAGAAAGAACTACCACTAGGGGATGCAGAGATAGCTCAACAGGTTGAGCACTTGCCTTGCAACAGTGAGGGCCAGGGTTCAATTCCAGGCCCTGGCCTGTGCAAACCCATATGTTGAATTGTGGTGCAACTGGTAACCACTGGGATGGTGGCAAAGGTTCTCACCTCCTATGCGGGAGGCCCCCGGTTCAGTTTCCACCCCAAGCAGTCCCACATCCAACTGTGTGGAATGAAACCATGTCACAACTAATGATGTACAACTATGGAGACTGCTCTGGGCGCTCTTCCTTCTCTCTCTTTCACCCTCTCTCAAAACAATAAAATAAATCTTAAAAAAAAAAGAACCACAACTAAATTATCATGGCTATTGGGTTGGGCTGGTGGAATTATAGGTAACTTTTTCTTTCTTTTTTTAATTCCCATCTCCTTACTCCATTCCCGTTGGCAACCATCAGACTGTTCTTTATATCTTTTATATCTACGTGTTTGTTTCTGTTTTGTTTCTTTATTCGTTCTTTTAGATTCCACATATAAGTGAAATCATCTGACATTTGTCATTCTCTGTCTGACTTATTTTACTTGGCATAATACCCTTCAGGTCCATTCATGTTGTAACAAATGGCAAAATTTCATTCTTTTTTATTGCTGAATATTCTATTGTATATATGAGGATTTTTTTTTTCTATTCAATTTTTTGGTAATGTGATTGTAGTTTGTCATTACAAAAAAAGAATGCATGTAAATAATAAAATTATTGACAGATGCTTAAAGTAGACACTAATTTTAGATAAAATAGCAAATTATGCTTTAGACACAGTAAGGTGAAAAGAAAACCATTCGAATGTGGATGCCTTTGGGGCAGCTGGAGTTATGGGGTAAAATTTGGAAGAGCATTGGACACGTGACAACTGTTTTGGAGCCATAAGAGTGACAGAATCCAGATGAAAGTCTAAGAAAGAAGACCTGAGCCTTGGGGGTTGCCCAAGAAGGTGTGGAGAGGAGAAGAAAGTGAAGTCCATGGAAAGGACTGAACATAGTTAACCTGAAAAGAAGAAGTGATAAAACCTGTTAGGACCAAGAGAACAATGTAAGATAGAAGTTTCTAAGGTAGTTGACTCCTGAGAGCTATAAAAAATGACTGAAAAACATATTGACTGATAAAGCTAAAAACAATAATGTAGCTTCACTTATTGAGTGTTTCCTCTGTATTATCATTATGATATGTGTATTACATCTGTTGTCTTTTATAAGTCTCAAAATATTGCCTTGCATAGGCTGCCATTATATTATCTCCATTTTATCAATGAGAACACTGAGGCAGATCATGATGGAAGAACACTTAGGAATTCTTTAGCACCAATCCCCCTACTTTATCAGGGAAGTTAAAAGAACTCACAGGTCCAGGTCACATGACTGGTCCAGGGCAAAAGCCATTTGAAGAAGATCAGCTCATGTTGGCAGGAGGTTATCCACTTCAATTCTCCCTTGATAACGGCCAGCCCACGTCTAGTGGTGGGGAGCGCTGCAGTAGTATTTCCTCATACTGATTTTCTGCATTTTCTCAATGCTATATAAATTTTCTAAACATATAAATTTTGGTGCTAATGTCATTCAATGCTATTTGGCTGATTCAGGTAGCTGTCCTATTTCACTATTAGCAGCAGTTATACAAGATGTCATACACGGCAATGCTGTTTAAGCCTGGTAATGAATGCATTACTAAAGTGGGAATTTTAACCCAGGGGTGCAGGGTGAATGTTATTCAGGAGAGGAAAACTTGTGATCATTCAGTAGCTCACTGATTAAAAGTGTGATTAATGTTATACATTGACGATTCCATCCTACAAAAGAAGCTATTTAGGCTATAAGTCACCTAACTGGTCTCTTCTTTCAGTGTTTATGTTAATAGTATGTTAATAGGTATAATCTTAGATGGAGACAGCTTCTAGATAGTTTTGACCCATTTTCAAAAATACCCTGAATACACTAATTAGCATAGGGTAGATACTATACCCTTGACAGTGACTATCAACCTATAAAACCTTCATGAGCCTACCAAAACCTTGGGCACTGGAAGCAACACTAACAGATTTCACAGTCTAAACTCACCAAGGTGGGGAATTTTGTAGATTTTACTGTTAGCATACTATGTGACCAGATATTTACATAAAAATATAACCATGTACTAAAATTATCTTGTTATTAATTTGAATTAGGAGTGTATGTCTATTTTACTAATTTCCAAAAGTCTATAACTATTGCATATGCAGTTTTAGATATAGTTTTATATTATTAATACACCTATTCCAAAAAAGATGGCCCAAGTATCAAACCCAGTGGAAATTTTTATTTTGCCAAGATTAATACAATATAATCCCTAAACTCCTGATCATGAGATCCATGTTTTAGTAACCTGACCTATAAGCAGAATATTTAGGTGAGAGCAAAAAGTTCCTAAAATAGTTACCTCCTATTGGTCCAAAGAATGTTTTTCAACTCACTGTAAGATATGTGCAACATAGAAAAGAAACATGGTAGAAAGCATCAACTTCAGAGGGCACTGCTTTTAGTAAGAGTTCGTACTGTTTCAGGCAACCTTTTTGTAGTTACGCATTACTCTCTCTTCTGCTCAGCTCTGTAGGGCAAGTGGGGTCTGAGTCTTGCAAGCCGCATTTCCCAGGTTCCTGCATCAGCTGCTGTCAGCCCAAGGGATGGGACAATAAAGGACAGGTGAGAAGACAGGGTATCTCCCGCTTCTCCTTCTGTTCTGGCTGCAAACTTTAGTGAAAGGTGTACTTTGGCGTTGGCTCTGAGAACCATCATGGCTTCAGATTTCATTAGGAGACCCTGGCTTCCAGACTCTGTTAATTCTGCCTCATCTCTTGGTTCCCCCAGCTTAGGGGTAACAGCAGTTTCTTACTGTTGCTATTCTCAGTTTCTTATTTGACTTCTCAGTCTTCCCTCACCTACCTATTTCCCGAAATTAAATTTCTTCTGTTTTCTTGGTTGGTCCCTGACTGGTACAATTCACTATGTACTTAAAGTATGTGTATGATCTAGGATACATTTCTTACTGAGAGTAGTCGTTAAAATTGTATGAAAGCCACAGTCTATGAAAATAAATTTGATAGCATGCAGTGAATGGTTCTGGGCTCATTTCTTCAGTTGAGTATTGATGGTTACTACTGAGTTGAAGAACATGAACTTGGAGACTTTTTTTTTTTTTTTTTTTTCTTATAAGGGAAACAGTGTGGTTTAATACAAAGTGTGCTGATTGGGAATGAAGAGACCAAGATTCTAACCTTGGTGGGTGGCCATAAACAGTCTGTTCAAACATGTGTTCTAGCATAGTATGCTTACTTAAGTGCATGAAACCAGAGGTTCTGAGATTAGTATGTATTTTTTAAATCAGTGACTATGATACAAGGCTATAGTGTTACCATTTCAAGTAAGACATTGATCTACAATCTGTGACAGCTCAAAGATGAGTGATATTAGCATTTGATGGCTGTTTGAAAGAATAAATAATCACTTATTTTAGGTTGTGCTTTCACTATTTAATTATGTTCCTCAATTGATAAGTAGTCATTTATTATGTTAGCATTAGAAATAATAGCTCACCATTCTGGTTGTAAGTTTTTAGGAAAATAATAAAAATTGATATAAGCCACAGGACCTACAGAATATCAGGTAGTGGTGGTTATAATCATTAATGTCAGTAAATAAATCACACCATAAAACTGAAGTGTCATATAAAGGCAAATGTCTCTGGGTATATTTTTATTTTTTTATTTTTTTTAAGATTTATTTTATTGTTTTTAACAGAGACAGAGAGAGACAGAGAAAGACAGAGAGAAGGGACAGGATGCAGAGCAGTCTCCATAGTTGTATGTCATCAGTTGTCAACACAGTTTCATTCCACACAGGTGGGTGGGGGCCACACAGGGCGGGGAACTGAACTAGGGCCTCCCGCATGGGAAGCACATCCCAGTTCAGCGTATGGGTCTGAACAAGCCAGGGCCGGGATTCAATCCTTGGTCCCCGGGGCTGCAAAGCTAGCACTTAACCTGCTGAGCAATCCTGGCCTCCCAGGGTATATTTTTAAAGTTGTTCAGTAAGATACAAGTATAGGTAAAGGGTGAGGTGTAAACCTCTTTAAGATTCAGACATACTCTCAAGTCCTAAGTCCTAAGTATTAAACAAATACAAAAGAAATGTTGCATATTATAGTCTTCTTTACCTTGTCAATAAATCCCTTATTTTCCCCCATATTTAAGGAAAGTCTATTACCAAAGTGCCCCATTTAGTCTTCATAAAAGTAAAATTCCAACAGATATCACAAAGCCTCTGCTAAGATAAACAATTGAATATGCACAATTCCAGACTTTTTCTTTATGCCGTACAGTCATTGAAGTCAGGGACTGCGCAGCTGAGTTTATCTGAAGGCGAGATAAAAGCTTTCTGCCCAGCATTAAACTTTGCCCCATGCAGAATTCAGATGCTGCAACCCTTTCCCCAAACATCTTCTTCTTGTTTTATACATTCACACTTTCTGGCTGGTAACACCATTGAAAACTAAAATAAAGCCATATTGATGTGGAATATGTGTCCTCCCTACTTGTGAAGAGACTGACTCCCCTTCTTCTCCAAAAGCAAGTTATTTATCTCAACTTCTTTAAAGAGTCACCTAAGGTGATTTTAGTGGTTATTTCTACTGTATATGTTCCTGGCCCATTTTCTACTTGTGTCTTGAATTTACATTGAACTTCAAGCATAGAAAAACGACTGAAATAAGACAACAGCAGACTGCACTTCTGTGTACTGACGTGAAGTAAGAATCTGGTGGGCAACGCAGTGCAAGTCAATCTGGAAAAGGGCTGCATACAAATTAAAGGCACTGAGTAGTAACTGAAAAGGTAAGTCTAAAAGTAAATGCTGCCGTAAAATCTAACAAAGCAGCTTGAGAGATGGATACAGCATAGTCTGCTACTGTGGCATTTGGTTGAGGGACTTGGAGATGAGCTACTGTGTCACTTTGGTACAGAAGCATGTTAACATTCAGAGAAACACACAGTACAAATAAAAGGACAGGAGGTACAATAGCCCCCTAAACAAAAGTTAAAATATTTGAACTACTTATGTGAATAAGAAATATTCAGGTGATGCTAGGATAGCTTAACAGGCTGAGTGCTTGCCTTGCGCCTTCGAGGTCCAGGGATCGAGTCCTGGCCCTGGCCTGGGCGGACCCATATGCTGAACCGGAGCGTGCTTCCCATGTGGGAGGCCCCCAGTATGGTTCCCACCCTGCATGGCCCCATATCCACCTGTGTGGAATGAACTATGTTGAAACTGATGACATACAACTATGGTAACTGCTCTGGGCCCTCCCCTTCTCTCTCTCTCTCTCTCTCTCTCTCTCTCTCTCTCTCTCTCTCTCTCTCTCTCGTCTCTCTCTCTCAAACAATAAAATAAGTCTTAAAAAAAAAGAAATATTTAGACACTGAATTCATGTTTTGATTCCTCATATACAACAACCCAAAGGTGTCAAAACCTCAAAGACATGTTGATGACATTTATAAACTCCTTTCTTGTCTAGTCAGCATACATATAATGGAGTATTATGGAGAAAATCCTTGAGAAGGATATTATCCTCAAAAAGCCGATCTCTAGAGACAAATGAAGCCTTCCTTTAGACAGTTAGAAAACATTTAAATTATCTAAAGATTTATTGATTTTCATAGAATGTTTTTAAGGGTAGACATGTTTGGACATATAAAATATGCACAGTTAATTAAAAAATTTTAATTTAATATTTTTATTTTTCAATTACAGTTGACATACAGTATTATATGTTTCAGGTGTATTACATAAAGATTAGACATTTGTATAACTTGTGACATGATCACCCAAATAAGTCTAGTACCCATCTGACACTATATATAGTTATTACAATATTAGTGACTATATGCCCTATGCCATACTTTACATCCCTGTGACTGTTTTTTAAGGTTTATTTTTATTGTTTTTGAGAGAGAGAGAGAGACAGAGAGAAGGGGGATGGCCCAGAGCAGTCTCCATAGTTGCACATCATTGGTTCTCTACATAGTTTCAGTCCACATGTGGGTGGGGGGTTATGCAGGGCAGAAACAGGGCCGGGGACCTCCCACATGGGGCTCATCCCAGTGAGAACTAAACTGGGGGCACACCCCAGTTCAGCATATGGGTCTGCACAGGCTGGGGCCAGGATTCAATATTTGGACCCCGGGGCTGCAAGACAAGCGTTCAACCCACTGAGCCATCCCAGCATTATGGCTGTGACTGTTTTCATAATTGACAAGTTGTACCTCTTAATCCCCTTCCCTTTCTCACACCTCCCCTCAACATCTCTCCAATCTGACAACCATCAAAATGTTCTCTGTATCTATGAGTTTGTTTCTGTTACATTTGTTCATTTATTTTGTTGTTTTAGATTTTATGTATAAGTAAAATCATATAGCATTTGTTTTTCTCTGTCTGACTTATTTCACTTAGTGTAATACTTTCTAGGTCTATCTATGAGGGGGAACTCCCCCCAAATAAAATGATCTTCTAGAGGGCAGGTCCCTTGTAGTGCAGGCTTCCCCAGCTAGGCGAGTGCTCTAGGAACCCATCTGCAACAGTGTGCCTGCTGGTGTTGTGAGAGGCTGCATTCAGATTCAGTGAATTTTTTTTTGGAGACTCTTTCAACATGTTTGCTCATTTCATGATGGGTGATTTACATGAACAACGTGGCATGACAATGCACTTGCCCACGCCACGCTAAGTGTTCAGCAGTTTTTGACCAAAAATGGCCTGACCCTCATGCCCCACCCTCCCTATTCACCCAATCTTGCCATGAGTGAATTTTTTTTTCTCCCAGATGAAAAAAAATCCTCAAAGGGAAATGTTGTGGAAGACGTGAAACAAACAATGGGAGTAGCACTAAAAGGCATCAGAATTGATGAGTTCAAAAACTGTGAGCAGTAGAAAAAGCTCTTGATAGGTGTATTGCATCAAACAAAAAGTATTTTGAAGGTGAGTAACGTTTAAATGTGTAAGAATAAACACAAAATATTTTATAAATAAAATTTTTTGGAGGGGTGTCCTCTCATTTGTTGCAAATGGCAAGATTTAATTTTTTATGGCTGACTAATATTCCATTGTATATATGTACCACCTCTTCTATCCATTTGTCTATAGATGAACATTTAGGTTGCTTCTTTATCGTGGCTACCGTAAATAATGCTGCAATGAACATAGAAGCACATAATGTCTTTTTTAATTATAGGCATCTTTCATTTAATAACTGAGTTCCGTTCATACAAGTAGGTCGAAAACTAAGTTGGTCAATAAGCGAGGAGCTTAAAGGCAAATGTCTTGTGGTGTGTCATAGCACCATAGGATAAGAACTTTTCTTTTTCCTTTTTAAACATTTATTTTATTGTTTGAGAGAAGGAAGATAGAGAGAGAGGGAGAGAGAAAAGGGATGACTCAGAGCGGTCTCCATAGTTGTACATCATTAGTTGTGGCATGGTTTCATTCCACATGGGTGGATGTGGGGCTGTGCGAGACAGGAACTAAACCGGGAGCTTCCCAAATGGCGAGAACTCTCACCACCTTGCCACCCCAGTGGTTACGAGTTGCATTGTAGTTCATCATATAGGATTGCACAGTGGGGGCTGGGAATCAAACCCCAGATCTCACGATTGTGAGGGGAGCACTCAACCACTGAACTATCCCAGCATCCCAGGCTGTGTATTTTTCAATAGTTATCGCACAATGTCACATTGATAAATGAAATATGTCGTCTTGTGAGACTGTGAACATTTTGTGTAGTGAATACTAACTAACCACGTGAACAAGACAAAGACTGAGAAAGGCCAACGCATGCTGGAGAACTGACTGTAAGTTTGAGCAATCTTAAATAGGTAGGTCATTAAGTGAGGAGCAGCTGTAGTGTTTTGGATTTCTTCCAATACATACCCAGAAGTGGAATTGCTGGGTCATATGATAGTTCTATCTTTAACTTTTTGAGGCACCTCCATATTGTTTTCCATAGTGGCTGCATCAATTTACAATCCCACCAACAGTATACAAGGGTTCCCTTTTCTCCACATCATTGCCAACACTTCATATGTCTGTTGGCCATCCGTATGTCCTCTTTGGAGAAATGTCTACTTAGGTCACATTTAACTTTATAAAAATTACATAAAGCATTAATTTCTTATTAGGAATGTATCCTGCATCATTAATGCTACTGATACCTTGATATTAGTATTTCTTATGCCATTTGAGGATGATCCCCTTGAGAGTCTGATGAAATGTGTAGACTCTCTGCAGAAAGTGTACATTAAGATGATCACAGAATTTCAAACATGGTTTCAAGGGATTTACACATGCTTCCAAGATCATTTAAGTTCCAACAGCCCTCTGCCTCATAATGGGTGAAAAACCCTGTATTGATGACAAATTATTAGAGAGTTTTCACATGAGCAACGTAGATCACTCTAAGTCTGAAGTTTTTTGTTTTTGACAGAAACAGAGAAAGAGAGAGACAGAGAGAGACAGAGAGAAGGGGGAGGGCCCAGAGCAGTCTCCATAGTTGTACGTCATCAGTTTTTGACACAGTTTTGTGACACACAGGTGGGGGAGAAGGGGTGCAGCCTGCAGGGTGGGAACTGGGCTGGGGGCATCCCGCTTGGGAGGCACACCCCCTCAAGCCAGGGGTTGAGAACCGAACTGGGGGCCTCCCACACAGGAAGCACACCTCAGTTCAGCCTATGGGTCTGCACGGGCTGGGCCAGGATTCGATTCTTGGACCCCGGGGCTGCAAAGCAAGTGCTTAACCCTCTCAGCCATCCTGGCTTTAACAAGCTAGGTTAAAAATTCTGATTTCGTTAATTATTCATCTCCAAGTTGCTTGATCACATTGCCCTTGCTAAAAAAACAAATAAGCAAAAAAACCCAATAGAGCATGACATATATATTCATTCATAATACGTACATAGATTCAGTATTACTATATCAAGTACACGATAAAACATACGTAAAATAGAAGTTCTTATATAGAGGCATGAGATGAAGATGATAGAAAAAGTTTAAATTTCTTGCTAATCATGATGATGTACTATCAACAGATAATATCTCAAGGCAAAATATATGCTTGGGTCAGAATTCATTGTTAATAATAGTTAACATAAATCTAAATTTCAAGTAGTCTTGGATAATTGTGAATGCTTTTGACCTTTTTCTTGTCAGATCAAATTAGACCGTCATTGCTTTCACCTCTCAATGTGGCTGGCAAAGAACTCAAAGAGGTTAAAGTGGCAGATCTGATCTTGACTTGCCTGTTTTTCTTTTTTGGATTAGCAGATTTATTTCCATTTTTAATTTCTTTGAAGAAATCTATTTTAAAGTCACTTGATTTCCTAAAAATAAGAGGGTTGATTGGTTAAAACCAGATAACATAAGCCATGGAAGTTGTGAACGTCAGGTGATGCCCATGTCCTGAAAGCGAAAGACCCAGGAGCCACCACCATCACCCCGTGGCCAGTGGCCCTTCTCTCTGTAAGTGTTTCTCCTGTACAGTTCTTGGCACATGATTGGTTTATTTGGGACCATGTAAAGTTGCCAGGGTAAATGAGTATAAACACATTTATACATTCTTTTTTAAAAGATTTATTTTATTGCTTTTGACAGAGACAGAGAGGGACAGAGAGAAGGAGGAGGGCCCAGAGCAGTCTCCATAGTCGTATATCATCAGTTTTTAACATGGTTTTGTTCCACACAAGTGGGCAGGGGCTGCACAGGACAGGAGCTGGGCTGGGGGACTCCCTCATGGGAGGCATGCCCCCTCAAGCCAGGGGCTAAATTGGGGTCTCCCACATGGGAAGCTTGCTCCCGCGAGAACTGGACTGGGGGTCACACCCCAGCTCAGCATATGGGTCCGCCCCAGCCGGGGCCAGGATTCGATCTTTGGTCCCTGGGGCTGCAAAGTGAACGCTTAACCTGCTGAGCCATCCTGGCTCCGGCTCTCCATCACCCTTTTTTTTTTTTGGTCATTACATCATTGCATTTTTTAATCACTGAAGGAAAGAGAAACAGAATTATTAATGTTCTTCCCACATCACAATGAATTCTGGCCCACTTCACCTTAAAGACTCCTGCTTTAGGCAAAAATTGCCTGCTGCCTCTCAGCCTCCTCCTCTGTAAAATGGGGATAATATCACATGTTTCATAGCGTTACGTAGCTTAAATGACATATGTGAAAGCCTTGGCACAAATTCTGGCAGAGGATTTAAAAAATAAAAAACAAGGGTGGAGCTGCTATTATAATGACTATTTTTACACAATTGCCATGTAAGCCCTCCTGTTTTTCCAAGACTAATTAAAAATCTGAATAAACAAAACCTCCTCTGAATGCTCTTTATTTGACTGCGCGAGCTGCTGCTTCCCCTCACCTCCTACCTTCTCCAGGCCCTTCCAAAACAAACCACATAAACCAAACAAAAGCCAAAAACACATCAACATCTTCAGCTTGGAAATATCATAAAGATTCAGAGCACTTAGTAATTTTGTTCATTAACATGATAACTGGGGATGCCAGGGGTGGCTCAGAGGGTTAAGTGCTCGCCTTACAAACCCAGGGTCTGAGGATTGAATCCGGCCCCTGGCATGTGCGGACCCATATGCCGAACTGGGGTGTGCTTCCCATGTGGGAGGCCCCCAGTTTGGTTCTTACCCCCCCACCAAGTTTGGCCCCCAGCTCTCGGGGGCATGCCTCTCATGCAGGAGGCCCCCAGCCTGGTTCCCACCCTTCACGGCCCCCCTGCCCACCTGTATGGAACAAAACCATGTGGAAACCTGATGATGTACAACTATGGAGACTGCTCTGGGCCCTCCCCCTTCTCTATGTTTCTCTCTCTCTCTCCTCCTGTCAAAACAATAAAAAAGAAAAAATCTTAAAACAAAACCATGATAATTACTAGAAGGGAAGACCTGCTAAATTCTCTATCAGATAATTTTAATATATGTCTCTTATCTTTTCCTTCAATAAAGATTTTTTTCTTCTTCAACAATACACAGTAATCCCCTGAGACCCATGGGGATGTATTCCAAGACCCCCAGTGGATGCCTGAAATCACAGATAATAATGAACTATGTTTTCTCCTATACATATACTCCTTTTCACTTAAAGGAAGCAGTTTATGGATCCTCTTTGGCTCATTCAAATTGTCAACATCACTACTCTAGGTCATTATTAAGTAAACTAAGGGTTATTGGAAGTACAGCAACAGTCCACCTGACAACCTAGAAAGCAAAGTGACTTAATGGGTGAGGAATGCATACAATGTGGATACACTGGACAAAGAGATGATTCACGCCCTGGGTGAGACAGAGCAGGACTGCATGAGGTTTCATTGCCCTACTCAGAATGGTGTGCAAATTTAAATTTATGAATTGTTCATTTCTGCAATTACTTTTTAATATCTTTGGGCCAGGGTTGACCATAGGCAACTGAAACCATGGAAAGCAAAACTGTGGATGAGAAGTACAATGTGCTAGGCATCCAGCTAATTTTCCAGCTAATTGCTGAAGTTTCAAAGATGAATTGAACTTGTTCTCCACCCTCCAGGCACCAACCATGTAGTGGAGGATAGCAAATAATTGCATCAAAGTGATAAGTGCTATAATGGCCACGCACACTGGTTGCTATGGGAGCAGAGTAGGATAAGTGACTTCCCTGCCTGGGGAGGGCAAGAAGGGCTGCTGAAAGGCTACGGGACCATAGCTGAGTCTCGGAGGACGTGTCCTGGGAGTTGTATTGCAGTCAGAGGAAAGTATGTCTGATATGACCCTTTAGGAATCAGCTGGTAGAGCAGGTTCCCAGAGCGAAAGGCGAACAAGGCTGGCAAAGATCTGTCTATGCACTGCCTTGGGCGATTGTCCGAGAAATCTGAAGTTTACCATGTAATGAATTGAGAATAGACAAAAGCTTTAAAGATAGAGAATGATATGCGCACAAAAAGAACTGGGGTGGTATTTTGGAGGAATGATTGTAGAGGAACAAAATCTTCTGAGGCTGTTGATTGGAAAAAAGGGTAGAGAGGAGTGTTTATTTCTGTAATAAATTTACTTGCTAATTCTAAACGCTTCACTAAATTAAATGTCAGCTGATTCACTTTGTCAAAGTTTAGTTTCCAGTATTGCAGATTAAGTCCTCATTCCCTAAATGGTCTGGCCTGCTCCTGTTTGAAGCTAGGTAATATTTCTTTTGCTCAGCATTAACAGTTTCCCTGATGGGACTAGAAGCTTCCTAAATTTGTGCACAGAAATTTTCTTCATGAGGGTGTTGTGATACCAGTTTTCAAACCCAACATCTACGCTATACAGAACATCAACCATAGCAGACTTAACATACTCGTAAGCAATGAATGTGGCCACACAGTTATGAAAAAGTGACTTCAATCCCTTGATGCCAAACTAGAAAGAGAAAAGTAAGTTGAGAGAACACATTATGACACATCCAAGTCCTAAAGGAAAAGCTTCATGCGAATATAGCATCCTGTGAGGCCTCCAAGAGTCCCTTTAGCCTCCAACAGTGCTTGCTTTTGTGTGATTTTTCGCAAAGCAAAAGAATCTCATCATTTTTCTCCTTAACATTAGTTGTTAAGTTTTGCTTTACCTCAGAGATGAAGCCCATGCTATATGTCCTACAACCTTCTTTTCATAACAAGTGAATGGTGCTGCCTTTTCTTTTCTCCTCTGCTTAGGTTTTGTCTTATCAAATTCTACTTGCTACAGTGCAAGCTACAAAAAAGACAATTCTTTAGAGAAAAGACCTGAAGGGAGAAGGTGGTGTTTTCTTACACCAATGTGAAGGAAAAAGGAGATGGAATATCTATATTTAATCTCAACTCCCAATGATAGATTTTATTTTTCAATTCCCATAGTTGTGCACATAATGCATGGATACCTATCCCTCCAGGTACTGCATCAAAATTTTATATGAGCTGAAGAATATATACTTGTAACAAAGGGGATGTTTCTTTTTTTACTTTCCTTCTGACAAAATGCTGGAAGAAATAGCCAGTCTCTTCCTCTAGTTTCTTACTAAGATGATTGTTCTCTTTTTGAAATTTGGCATGGCAGGTGGAGGTAGAATCTTAAAGAGATAAAAGGCACTTATTCACAAGGAAATAATGGCAAAGCCATCAATTTCTGGAAATTGGCATGCGAGGTAGACATGCCAGGGAAACAAATTAGAGCCACCAAATCCAAACCTAATATTACCTAATGTAATGAGTATTGCCATTAGGTTAAAGCCCTTTTACAGACAACTAGGTTAGCTGGCTATATTGTTAATTGCAATTTAATAGGCAATTAGACGTTATACCTTTATTATATTGCTAATTATGTTTAAGATTTCTGGCTGTATATTTCTCAGTTAACAGTTATCTTGGCATATCCTCAGGCAGAAAAAGAAGTTCTTACAAAAGATTCTTCAGGGAATACTATATTTTATTTCTCTTAGATGTGTTATATTTGTTGAGGTTCACTTTGGGATACACAGAAAATTAGGAAGCTCAAGGTGATAAGCAAGTAGCGGGGCCATAGAACACCAGGGTTGGTGATCACTGACACTCCTAGGCATCTGAAAGTGGTGCCCTTGTAGACTCTACTTCTGCCAGACGTGGACCAGCAAGGGAAATGATTCTTGCCACTTATCGGCCACAGGCAGCATTTGGTGTTCATTGCTTTGTGTCTTCAGCATACCCAGTGCATAGTTTTAAGCATCCTAGAACTGCATTTCAGATCGTACTGCTCAAATAAAGTCAATTTTGCAATGGTAAGATGGTCTTAAAATAGGATTTTACTCTAAGGGGAAAAATACTCAACCAAATAATAACAGTGCACTTTGAATGACTAATTTAAGCCATTGCATAAAAAAATAAGGCATAAATCATACGTTTTAAAACACTACTGTAAAGGAACAGATTGAATTTCAAGAGTCAAGCACTCACATTAATCTGAGCCTAAAATAATAGGCCTCTGATTTAAAATCTAACATTTCTTTCACACCTCATAAAACTAAAAATAAAAGTGTGTCCGCAAACACGGACCTATTCCTCCTGCCAAAGTACTATATTTCAAGAAAAGGTGGAGCGAGGGGTCTGAACCCCGCAAAGGGCCAGCAGTTTACTGTTTGTAGCTTTCATTAGTCTTAAATGTGGGGTGGGAGAGAAGATTCTATGATTTGTAGAGAATAAGAGATTTATTCCCTTATTAAATCAAAAGCAGATGCCACGCTTCAATTGCCCCCTGACGCGCCCGCCCGCCCCCACGAGGTTTTTTGTTTATGTGTACCAAATTTTGAATATATTTTAGCGAAGATGACAGGTGAGCGAAGGTCAAAGTGCTGTGTCTGGTCCACAAAGTAAACAGAGGGGTTAGGGCGGGTTTATTTATTCATTAGGCGTTGAGCCTCTCAGCTGTTTTTCCCTCATTGGTATTTGGAAGCTCGTAGACCTTCAGAAAAGAGGAAGATTTGGCAGATTGTTCTTTGTGCCCCCTTTCCTCTTGACAGGGGAGAAGGGGGCCGATTTATCATTACAGCCTTGGGTGGGGGGCGGAGGGAGCGAGAAGTTTCAGCCCGCACGACAATGCCTGTTTTTGGGGGGTTTGTTTTTTTTTTTTCTTTTTCGCGGTCAACACGGGGCCACAAGCAGCTTTGGTGCCACTCGTTGCCCTGCCCCTACCTCCTCCCTTTCCCTCTGCCGGCTTGCTCTGGCAGGAGACACCGTTAAATTCCAGCATCTTCTCCACGTAGCTCCAAACTACTACGCGCTATTACTACCACTGCCCTCCCTTTGGCTTTTTGCCTCCTCCGCTTCCCCAGCCTCTCGGGAGATGCACGGCAGCGCCCCTCGAGGAGGTCTGTCCGGAGCGGGATAACGGGCGCCCAGCTCCACCACGGCTGGAGGCTTTCTGCGTCCTGCGCAGTTTCTCTGCTCCAGGCACAAACACGGCCGGAGAGCCGGCGCCTTGCAGACACTCACTAATCCACGCATACAGTAGAGCTGTCTCCGTCCACATTCTCGCACACCGCCTCCCGCCTCCCCCCGAGCTCCGGGAGTCGCTGAGCGGGGCGAGTGACAGGCGCGCCCCGCCAACCCGCGCCGGGGCGGGCAGGGAGGAGCGGCGCGCGGGGCCAACTGCGGCGCGTCTTCCGGCGCCTGTGGAGGAGGCGAGGGTGGGACGCGGGGCGGAGCCCGAGTTTAGGAAGAGGAGGGGATGGCTGTCATCAATGAAGTCATATTCATAATCTAGTCCTCGCTCCCTGTTTCTGTACTCCGGGTGACTCACAGAGGGAAGAGATTCAGCCAGCACACTCCTCGCGAGCAAGGTAAATATAACTTACAACTCCTTTCTCCTCTTTCCCCTCCCTCCGGCCTCCCGGCTGCAGCCGCGGGCACAAACCCCTTCGGCACCGCGCCGCCTTCGACTGGGATTATTCATTATTATCCTAATTATTATTTATTGTGCATGCACGGAGATCAAAACAAACAGGCGGGCCAACCGCCACAACAACACGAAGCCCGCCTCCTCCCCGCGGGCCTCAGGTGGAATGCTCTAACGACAGCACCCGGGTGACGGTGGAAGAAACGGGAAAGTTTCCACCTAACCTTGCTGTTCTAATAATAACAGTAATAATTACTACTTCAAGGAGGCAAGGGAGGGGGGGGATTCCCAACAAACCACAGCCTTGACCCTGGGTAGGCAGTCAGCGATGCGCTGCCAACTCAAGGTTGCAACACACACACTCGGCAAGGTTGCAATTCCCCCCACCCCCACCGCCTCAAAGGCCGGGGGGCGGGAGGGGGGAGGAGGGACAGGCAGCAGGATGGGGGGAAAGGGGAGGAGGATGGAAACGCGACAGTTCATCCCGAGCAGTCCTCCCCGGAAGAGTTGGAAGTGGAGGGGCAGAGGAAGGCAAGGAGCCCGGGTTGGCGGCGGGGCGCCAACCAACGCGGCTGCCACCCGCTTCCTGGGGACTTGTTTAAAGGGCTCTGGCTGCGGAGACTTGAGCGGATCGTGACGGGAGAAGCCAGAGCTGGAGCGCCGAGGAGGCTGCCGCAGCCGCGGGGCCGGTGCGTGCCGGGTCGGAGGTGTCACCTACACTTTGCGCGTTCCCTCGGGTGGGGACGGGAATGCTGACCCGTAGGCAGGCCTTTAGGTGAAGGGGCTGCCGGGGGACTGTGGCCTGGGCTCGGAGGGAGTCCTTGCCCCTGGTACCTGGCGGCCGCGCGGGCACGGGTGTTGAAGTTCGGGGTGTCCGACCCGGGTCGCACTGCTGGGAAGGAGGGAGGAGGCACCCCAAAAAGAGGTCTTAGGTGCCAGCAAGGCTCAATTGCCCTGCCATCCTTCTCGCCGGGTTTGTTTTGTTTTGCTTTGCGTCTTCCCCTGGCTTGGACCGCGGGATCCGCGGGCATAGGTCGCCTAAAATCGTTTGGGTGCTAGGGGCGCTCTGGGGCCCGGGAGAGCCACGGCGGCTGCGGGCTGGGAGGCCATGATCCGGATAATCCTCTCTGCCTGTCACAAACAGGACCCGCGCGCACCCGTGCAGCGGTGGTGGCCTTCGCTGGAGAAGGGGAGGGGCTGCAGGAGGGAGGTAGGGTGGGGAGGGCATGGGAGGGGGCGGTAAAGGCGGGAGGCGGGGAGACCTGGTGGGAACCTCCTCCCAACGATGACACGCACCCGTTTTTTTCTCCTTCCCTGCTTTCGAGTTGCTTTATTCCTATCCCAACCTGGTTTACCCTTTCCTCTGCTCTCCCCTCCATCCGGCCGTATTCCCTCCTCCCCTTGGCGTTGCAAAACATGGCCATGCCATCTGCGAAGGTGTCGCGATGCACTTCCCCAAATAACCGGTCCGGCGCGCCAGCCCCTAGGCGCCCTCCGGCTGCGGGGCGCACAACGAGCCCAGTACCTCGGGTGCCCCGCACCAGGCCTCGCAGCCTCGGCGTAGTTGCACTGAGAAGGGCCAGGCGCAGCAGTGCGGGCACCCGCGCCCTTGTCTGGGCACTCGGGCCGGTTTCCGGTACACGCGGGGAAATCTCCTGCCAGTGTCTGCGCGCTCGCCCCTGTCCCCGCGGCCAGGATTGCATTATTTTTATCCGCGTTGCTGTTTGCGGCGGATCCTGGTGAGCGCGGGGCTGGTTGGACTGCTGGGGTGGGGGTGGGGGGAGGAAAGTTGGACGCAGATCAGGCAGGGAAAAAAAAAAAAAAAAGTTTGGCAGGGCAGCTAAGTAGGGTGGGGGGGTAGGAGAGGGTGGCGAGTTCCCGCGGCTCGCGGCTCCGCGCCCTCCGGGCCGGCGCGAGGTTGTCTGCGCGTGAGTGTGTGTGTTGTACGCGCCGGAGCCGGTGCGTCGGGAGCTCAGGGAAGACACGGCGAGGTTTCGTGGCGGGGGGTGGTGGGGTGGCGTGTGCGTGTGGCTGTGAGTGTGAGTGTGCGCGCTCGAGCGGCAGAGAATCAGGAAGTCACAGCAGCGAAGCGCACACAGACATGTTTGATCGCCGTGACATGACGCGCGCGAGGGAGGAAGCGGCGGCGGGGGCCAGGCCGCGGGCGCCCGCGCGGGCCTAGGGCTCGGGCGGGGAGACCCGCGCCGGGTTGCGGGCAGCACAGCCGCAGCTCCTCTTTTTGTTCCGCGTACCCCAGGTAAGAAGCCTTCCCTGCCGCCCGCAGTGTGCGGAGCTTTCCAGCACTTTCCTTGCCTCCTCCCTCCGGTCTCCCGGCTCGCGTTTCCTGCAAAGTCAGGCAGGCAGGGGAAGCGGGCTCCTTGCTCTCGGATCGATCGCGTGGAAAACTTTGCAGCGGGAGGCATCGTGAGGGGAAAGGAGAAGGCCTTGCTGGCTGCTGTCGCTTGTCAGTTCTGCGGGTCTGGAGAGTGGAGTCGATTCCCTTTGGGGCTGTTGCACATTCAAACTTCGGGCCTAAAACGTGCCTCGAAATCTCGCAGGATTTACTCCAGCAATAAAATAAGTAGAGTCGTCTTGGTTTTGCCCGGCATTTGGATTTTTGGGGGGAGACAGGCGCGGGAGGTGAGGGAAATGGGGGTGCTGTGCCGAATCCATTCTTCTTTAAATGTCTGCACAGGCTGTTATGTAATTTTAGTAGCATAGGGGTGCAAAGCCCCTTCTGGGCTTCTCCCCTCCTTTGTTTTTATAACTTTTGGGAGAGTTTTGCCAGGTTATCTCCTTTATCCCCTCCTCCCTAACCTGATGGAGGTTGGTGATTTTGAAACAGCAAAGTCACCTGGGTTAGTAGCTGATAGAGAGGTGACATCATTGTCATTATGTAGACTCTATTCCTAAGTATGTGTAATGTTAGAGTGTAAAGAAGACATTAAGGATACACGTTTGTCTACCTCATTGAGTAGTTTTTTTAACGTCTGTGTGTTACCAATAGCTGAGGTAAATTTTAAACTTCCATTTCAAAGGACATATTTATTTACACCTGGTTGTGCCATGTTTGTGGGAACAGAATGCTGGTGTGAGCAGAAATATTGTTTGCATGTTGGGCAGTAAATTCTTATACAACCACAAAGACTCAGAAACCACTGAGAGTTGTGATAAAATAAAATCCAAACCCAGTGCTTTGTGTGTGTGTACTTATATATGCACATTCAGATTTTGGGGATAATATTGTCCATCAGTTTTCTGAAGGACCACTACCCATGGCTTGTTTTCTAACACTAGACTTGGTGTGCTTCCAGCCTACTGTTACCATGCTGGTGAAGTGTTAAGAGGTGTGGCAGATTTGAATGCAAGTTGGTGCATTGTTATGCAAATGGAACACTTTTAGGAATCTAATTGCCCTTTTATTCTCTTGGGCTTTTTTTTTTTTTTTAAGTTCCCTGACAACTCAATTGTTTGTTACTGGAAAGAAGGGATTTGGAGATGTCTACTGAGGAAAAAAACCGGTAGACTGAGGTCCACTTCTTTGGTTGGGACCTTTAAGGAGAGATGCTAATATTGGTAAAGAACATTGTAAAATAAAATAGGAATTTGGCATATCAGATAGAACCCTTGAAGAATTGGAAGAGGTGAGGGAGTGTTTTTTCAATGCAGCCTTTCTCTTCTGACTTACCGTACATCACTTACATCCCAGCTTCAGGACTAGCTGCACTGTGGTGTTTCACAGAAAATATTCACCACAAGAGTGTGTTCAAAGCAGCCTTAGATCTTTTCTTTTGTTCGTTTTTAAAGTGGTTTTTGAGCATTTCTCGTCAAGTTTCTTGAAAAGTGCTTTGACTAACACCTGAAGCTTGGAATTGAAAAAAGAAAAAAAAAAAAGTGCCTCTTTTTGTGCTATATTGTTAATGCTTGCATTTCGTTTAAAGTATTTCTGACAGTGTAATAGATGATTTTGGCAAATAATTCTTTAAAACTTTTATTCACTTACAGTAATTCATTTTATAGACCAGTATGAAAGCACATCCTATTCTTTTTTAGGAGATAATTGGGATACCCCTTGTACTACCATAATATTTTGACATTTCTCTTTAGAGGCATATATAGTGGAGCAAGACTATAAAAGAAAACTTTCATGAATTATAAAAGTGGTGCTGTCCTTCAGTGTTTTCTTTCTTTTTTTTTTTTTTTTTTTCTTTAGAAGTCTTCCTTTGTAAACAAGGCCTTTGTTTGTCAAACTCTCCTAGGTCAGCAGCTTTTTGATACTCCGGAGAGATAATAAATCACTATTTATGACGTCTTGACATGCTTCCATGACAGCCACTGAATTACCACGAACATGCTGAGGGGTGTTTCCCGTCACTGGCTTATTGAGGGTGTGTCGGTAGGGCCTGGTTTAACCACCAGAATTTGTTTCTCACTGGTTCTGGTCAAGATGATCTTAAGGGAACTCATGGACAGTTTATGGCTTAACATGTGTGGCCTTAGAAAACGTTTTATAAATGAGTCAAATTTCTCTGGTACTTCTTGTGAACACATGAGAAAATTTGCCGAGTGTGAAAAGCCACATTTTGGAAGCTACTTAAGATTTTTTTCTTGTTACTTTTTGATGTGAAAGAATTATTTTCTAAATTGTTCCATTTCTTCAAATATGTTCTATAGATTGTTTTAGACCAACAGAAGATGCTGAGTTTTCTTTCATCTTTGGAAGAATTTGTATTATGGAAATTTAATCTCTAGTCAGTTAATAAAGTCGTGGATCCATTCCATAAATAGTTGGGAATAGAAAGTACAGATGGTGGTAAGATTTGGTACTTTGGAAGGCCTGCAGTATTTTTTTTTTCTACAAAGAAGATTATAACTTTTATGTTAATAATTACCAGGAAACATAGGAGTCTAAAACATGAGTTGTACCAGAGTCATTATGAAAGATGCATATTTATTGGCCTGAGATATCTGTCAGCAATTAAATGGGATCTTGCAATTTGGATAACTTTACAACTTTATTACTGTTCTTTTATGACTTTATTTTTTCCTTATATTAATGTAACACTTTTTCTTGAAAGTATTCAGGATATATTAGAGCCCTTAAGAAATACCAGTTTTACATACCGTATTTTCCGGCGTATAAGACGACCGGGCGTATAAGACGACCCCCTAATTTTACAGTTAAAACATAGGTTTAGGCCTATATTTGCTGTATGAGACTACCCCCCACTTCCGAGGCTGTAGTCTTATACAGCGAATATAGGCCTAAACCTATGTTTTAACTGTAAAATTAGGGGGTCATCTTATACGCCCGGTCGTCTTATACGCCGGAAAATACAGTATGTAGTCAAAGACACTTGAATAATAATGTTTTAGCAAAACATACAGAACTGACATAATTCAAGAGGCAAATAGCTCGGTCTTTTGAATGCTGGCTATAAACAGCATTTAATTTTAATTATGACTCAATATAGAATAGAGGATATTTGACTGGAACATTGACATAAGTGTACCCTTCCAGAGTTCTGGATATATAATACATTATTATGTAACTCAAGCCTACTATGAATTACAATGTTTTGTAAAGTATACTGTAAGACTTTTAGAACATTCAGACAGTTATTATATCATCAGGCTATATGCCTCTATGATTTAAAATCTTTAAAAATATGGCAGTATTCTGTGGTAGTTTTAGATGTATAAGCATCAACTTAAGCATCAGTCTTATACCGACGTATCACCTACCTCTATGCAAGCACTAACGTTTTAGAAACTTTGTAAAAACTGACCTAATTTAAATATGGCCTTTTTTGAATTGATGGATGGAACCCACAGAAGTTGAAATAAATTTAAAGTTTAAAACTTGTTAAATATAATTATAACTCAACCTCCTCTTTTATTTTCATTAGCCGAATTCAGAATTTAGAAGTTAAATACTTATATAGAAAAATAACCCTCTGACCAAAAAGGAGCAGGATAGTTTATAGGTTAACAGTGGTTCAAAGGAAATTCTCTATCACTTCGTGATTAGCTTGTGTGTTTTTTATTTTTTTTGTTTGTTTAGGATGATTGTACCTTTCTTAACCTATTGATGTTGTATATTCCAGTTTTTATCATCCCACTGGGAGATAAGTCATCAAACTTGGAAATTGAATATCCATGAGGAATAACCTCTCCCATCTTGCCCTGTGCTTTTGAACTGAGCATGTAATAGCTTTGAAATTATTTGTAACACTTTGTAGTTGGCTATTGTGCTTTATTCCTATGTGCTCTAAAATGCTACTGTGCAAAGTCCATAATTCTGTAAAAAATAAATGATCTTCAGTTGAGAATTGATGTGTTTTAAATAAAGCACCTGAACATGTAATCATATGAATAGTAAATGGGAAACGGCACAGGCCACGTGATACAAGGAGAGACGAAGGTTAGCTCTCTTGGGACCCTGGGATAGATAAGGTTTTGGAGATGGGGTAGGGTTGCTGCCAGAGGACAGGGAGGGCCGGAATGAGGGTGAAGGGTGGCTTGTGATCATCTGAAATCAGAAGAACGTCCTGAGATCACAGGGACTGAGCCTGAAGAATCTGTGAGAAGATTAATACACCAGTTTTGACCTGAGTGCCCAGAGCAAGAGGTTCCAGTGAGTAGAATTTTCAGAAGATAAAGTTGGAGATGGCAGAAAGACTTGATTCAGGTTAAAGCCTGACTGTTTTGTTCAAGGGGTGTTGGAGGCTTGTCTTTCAGAAGTTTTGAGAAGGGAATTCATGAACAAAAAATATTTTAGATTAATCTGGCAGATTGTGGATTCAAGTCTGGGGTGGGAATTGAAGCCTTTAGAAGAATCCTTGGGATAATGTACATTTTTTATTTATATGAAAACTCACTGGGTATCTTCATATGTAATATTTTTTAAATTCATATCTAAATTGAGGTTGTAGCTGGCTATTATTATGCTTATTTTGTAGATGAGGAAGTTGAAACTTGAGGTAAAATGAACTACAAGGAGAGTTTTCTAAATGGCACATTAACATCATAAATGGCCATTATCCATTTTAATTGCAGAGAACTTAAAGTGTTCCTCCCTGAATTTTTGTTGCTACTATGGAAGTCTGGCCATCTGGGGCATCTCAAAATTTCTCATGTAACGCATTCAGCATATAATGTTCCTAGTTTTAGCGCTAAGTCAGGTGCCATCTCAGGTTGCCATCTCAACCTGAAAAGTTTTTGAGGTATGTATTTCAGACTTTTATATATAATATTTAATATATAAATAAAATTATATTAGCAGACAGAGAAGGAAGTTGCTAATGTTGATGCTTGTCAGCATCCCAAATGAGGTTTCCTTGCAAAGGGGCCTAAGAGAGCCTAGGAAGGCTGGACTGAATGTGTAAGTGTACACGAGATAGGAAGTGCACTGCGGGGTGTCATGCTTTGAAACTGGCTTTTCTTGGTTTGGCTTGTGTGGTTTGGTTTTGACCTATTGCCCAGCAGTTTGGGTTCAACTGAATTTTAGAAGTGATAATTATTCATGATGACCTTCATATTAATAACTACCTATGAAAGTGAGCCCGAGGTTAAAGGTGATCTGCTGAGGGACTTGTTTGTTGATAGAATGTCTTATGAACACTCTTTTTAAAAGAATGTTCCTTTTGTGGAAACATTGGCTGTCCTCACTGAGCAGGTCATCGAATTGTATCACAGGTAGACTCTTGGAAGAAGGTGACTCATGGTATCTTCATGGTGATAATGTTAAGAGCCAGGCTCCTGTGAAGTTCTTCCTGGAAATCGAGGGCCACTAATGAGCCTCTGCACTCTGCAGTCATTGTCACCTTCTGTCTCACACAGAGCTGCCTCAGAGCCTTTGCCAGGTCGGAATCTGGGCAAGGACAGGTCCCATGGCAGTTTATTTAAAGTGAAGGCGGCAGCTTACCTCCTAATTTGTTGTTTTGAATGATGAGTTCATAGAAGCCCAACAAATGGGGGAAACTTTTAGTAAAACTACTTTTTAAAACATATTAGACTTTGAATGGTAAACTGATAGGAATACACAAGAAAAAAAGTTTTTCCATGCTTGAGTTTTGGTCCAGCAATGAGTAATGTGAACTGTGAGTGCAGTGTGGTTTTAATCTGTGGCACAAATCATATTGTGCACTGTTTAAAGTTGCACATCTCAGATAGAGACATGAGGGCTTTGGTAATGTTTCACCACCCATCTGGACAACCTTGGCCTAAAAAAAGCAATTTCTGGTAGATTTAGCTCCTTTTATCTTCATTGCTACTCTCCTTACCCGACTCTGCTACCCTGTTAAGAAAAGCATTGCTTGTGATCCAGTTCTAGAAATGTTGCTCCTTTTCATCCTGGAATTATCAGTTCATTTATAGAGAAAATTACGTAGAAGACAAGAAGCCCTTCTGGTCAGGAGAGACTTTCTGAATCATCAAACAGATGTGAAAACAATTTTTTTTCTTAACTCTTATCTTAACCATCTTTTGAGCCTTATTTTCTCCAGTCACTGCCAGATAACTTTAAAAAGACTGAGCTATTCTTAGGGCTGTGAACTGGGCCTAATTCTCAGTTCTAATATGCTACCTTTGACTTGAGTCTTTCTGCACATCCAGCAGTCCTGCAGATCTGCTGGAGATCCAAAACTGCCCATCTGCTGTCCCCGCTTTGGTGTAGAGAGGTCTTCAGGAGGTGTTGTCTAGTCAAGGTGCTAGTACCTCCTCAGACTCTTTCTGTGACTAGAAAACAAAAAGTTTCTGGGAAACATTTATTTATTTTTATTTCAAGTCCTAGCTGAAATGCTCCCTTTTCCATGGAGCCTTCCCTAATTCTTTCCTTTTTTGCCTGCTTCAAACTGAAGGGAATCGCTCCTGCCCTGTGGCTACCCTTAGCTGTACCCCTTGTCTTACAGGAGCTACATTTCTCTCTCTCTGCTATTTATGGGTAAGTACTGTTTCCCTATCAGACTTTCAGAGCCATAGGGTGTAAACCTTTTGGTTGTTTTTATACATGCTACATGCTTTCTGCCCACTGGAGATCAGTGTAGTGGGGAATAGATGAGTAAAACAGGCCCCTTGGATGTTTGATTAAACATCACTGTCTTTAGTTCATGACATTGTTTCTACCTCATATTCGCTCTAGGGCAGGGGTGTTCAATCTTTTGGCTTCCCTGGGCCACGTTGGAAGAAGAATTGTCTTGGGTGATACTTAAAATGTGCCAACACTAAAATAGCTGGTGAGCTAAAAAAAAAAAAAAAAAAATATTCATAGTGTTTTAAGAAGGTTTATGAAATTGTGTTTGGTCACATTCAAAGGCTGCAGGTTGGATAGGTTTGCCGAGGGCTTCTCTCTACTTCTCTGGCCCTTCGTATATTAATGTTATCACAGCCAAATCCTAACCCTTGCAAAATATCACCCCCTATCGTTTCCTCCTTTGATTCTCCATTGCATGCTCTCCACACTGGTGGATGGCAGTGGCTGGGGACTGGGCTAGGAGGTGACAAAAAGTTCTGTTTACAGATAGGACTTTGGGAAAGCTATGTGGTCCTTTCCTGCCCTCATAATTTAAATGTGACAATGTCTCCTCAATTTAAGTCAATAAAATTATTATGAAGCACATGTGTTGTGTTTAAATATTACAAGTGTGGGGGTCTTCGGTATTTCCATTGATTGCAGTTCAGACCAGACCATAAGGTATACATTTTGTCATGGTTGTCATGGTTGAACTTGTGACCCTTAAAATTCCATGAGGTTGAACTTCTTTTAATATGCAGATGGGTGTGCTGTGTGGCCTTAAGGGGTGAGAAAGACAGGCAGAGGGAAGATGTCTATGGTGGTTGTAGTTGTGGGACGCTTCAAACTTTTATTTTTAAAAACACATTCCCCAGTTGTAAAGGCAGGAACATCAGGACAAAAAAAGACAGGGTGTACTGCTAAGAAATTCTTGGCTAAGAACGCTGTGGCCTGGCCCTCTGGGAGTGCTGGCCTGAGATATAGGGAAGCATAGTGGGGAGGGGGCAGGGGATGAGCAGTGCAGGTGTGAGGAGGTCCCGTGCCCCCCCACACACACACACACAGCCCTTCCCCCCACATGTGGATTTTCTTCATCATATTAGCCACGTAATTGTGGAATGGGGTTGTTCTTTTCCATGACTGTGTAAAACTCTCTCTCCAACACAGAACTAAAAGAGGGTGTGAGTATTATCTTGGGGACAGACTTAACCACTGTCCTGTCAAGGTTATGTGAGCCCTTACTGCTCCCTCCTCCCTACCATGCCTACCACCACCATTACCACCCAGTGTGTCATTTTATTAGTGCTCCGAAGGAGGAAAGAAGTTTTCATTTCTAGGGATACCAGTAGGGTTGATGAAGGAGAAGCCGAGTTGGCCAATACTGGACTTTAAACCTTAAGTTTAAACCTTAACTTAGTAATAACATGTGCCTCTGCCTGAGATTGGTCCCTCTTTCTAATTGTACCCCCAAGTTGCTTTACACTGTAGGGAAGTTTTCAGGTGCTTAAGCTGTGTAGTAAAATGTCACCAGAAATGAAGAGGAAGGAGTAAGAGACCAAGGACTACAGCAGGGTCTTTGAGAGGTGCTTCTTGGTACACTTGAGAGCAAGACACAAATTCTGGGACAGCCCAGTTCACTGAGGAGCTTCTGATGAGTACCACCACACTGAGGATTGGAGGAGGTCTGAGAGATGCTCCTAGTCATAGGTAGACAGATGGAGGGAGCCTTGAGGTGCTCCTATTTCAAGCCCACAGGAGGTTTAGAAACCCTAAAGGAAAAAAACACTTTACCCAGACCCCCAGCGTTGGTGGTGGCCTTGAGATCCGAAGACCAGACCCTGGGTCTGTGGCAGAAGCCAGAGAGCGTATCATACTCAAGTTGTATGATAGGCTGGATTCAGGCCGTTCATTACTGTGTGGCATGGGGCAAGTTTCTGCATTTATTATGAACTGTGCCATTTCTCTGAATTAGTTTCTCGTTTGTGAATCTACACTGTTTCATAGACACATTAAGTTTATGCCTCTGAAAGTTCTGTTACTAATTTAAAAAGTTTTCTATATAACATGTTCCTATAATAACATTCTACTTATATGCCCATATTTTCCTATTTCCCTTTTCATATGTTATTCACTTTAAGAAGTTTTTTACTTTTAACAAAAAATGAGGAGCAATGTTATGGGACTGTATACAAGAAATTGCAGCATTCTACGAGATTCCCAAAGGAAAATGACCATCTATACAGAACATACTATTATAGAATAATATATGTTAAAATGTAAAACATGAAAAATAGGACTACCAAAGTATTTGTATCTTCATTGTTCATAGTTGTGGTATATTACCTTAACATCTATGAAGCCCATTTCAAGGTAAACCATAACAGGAAGTAAGCAATTTCCTCTTATTCACTAAAAAATAAAGGGGTGTATTACTTTGCTGACACACATGAAAGAACATTATAACTTGTAGTACCCCTGAATTGACGTCAGCTTCCTAAATTTAAAATGCTGATTTACCAAGTGTGTGAGGGGTGGAACACCAATAAAATGTTACTTCTGCCTGCTTTGTTAATCACAAAGAATAAATAACAACATTTGGATCTCTATTGAGTTCAAGGCTATAATTCACCCACGAGGATTCCCTGTTGTTTTAGAAACCATTTGAACTTAGTTCACTTAGTCCCGTTTTGTATCTGCTAAACAGTTTGAGTGATCCCCTGCTTATAATCACTCCAAAGTAGCCTTTTATTGCTGCCTGCTTCAGCACTAATTCATTTATCAGCATGACCGAAATTCTTTTTTAATTTTTTTATTAAAGTATAGTTGGCTTATACTGTATTAGCTTTAGGTGTACAACATAGTGATTCGACATTTATACACCTTCCAATATGATCAGCACAAAAAGTCTATTAGCTATTTATCACGGTGTAAGTTATTACAATACTGTTGACTGTATTCCTTGTTTTGTACATTACATCCCTGTGGCTTAATTATTGTATAACTAAAATTTGCACCTCTTTTTCCTTTCACCTTTGAAATGCCCCTCATTTTTGGCCACCATCAGTTTGTTCTCTGTATCTGTGAATCTGTTTCTCTTTTGTTTTGTTCATTTGTTTGTTTGTTTAGCTTCCATGTATAAGTGAAATCATTTGGTATTTGTCTTTCTGTGACTTCTGCCCTAAATTCTTGACTATACTTTTAAGATTTCTTTCTGTGAACACACCTCAGACATTGATTACTCTTTAATTTTTATTTATAAAATAATTGATTCTAGTCATAGTTTGTTCTTGAACTTGTGTCTATAGTACATTCAGATCTTTTTGAGCACCTACTACATGCTTATTGGAGGTGGTGGGGATACAGGAGTGAAGGGGAGCCAGCCCCTGTCTTCATGGCCCTCACATTTTATAGATTTACTGAGAGGTGACAGTAGGTAGCTAAGAATGGAATGCGTGTGTGTGTGTGTGTGTGTGTGTGTGTGTGTGTTTGTATTTCCTCTAACTCCTCATGTCACTGTGGAAAGAGGCCTGCTATGGGTGACTGGGCCCCCTATGGCCTAGTTCTATCCTTGCTACTAAGCCAGTGGTTGGCAAACTGCGGCTTGCGAGCCGCATGCGGCTCTTTGACTCCTTGCAGCATGCGGCTCGCGAGCCGCAGTTTGCCGACCACTGTACTAAGCAATGGGGGATTTGCTTAGTCTTATTCAGCATTTTGTGAGGTTGACAGCAGAAAAGTTTTTGTGTGTACAGGTGTATGCTCCCAGGTAGCATAATATGTAATAATTACTATCACTAGTGTCCTTCAGGTATCTTGCTGGCATTGATCTCCATCAGCATTTGGAAAAGAGTTTACTTGTTTTGGTTCATGATTCAAAATGTAGTCTTACCCATCCTAAGAGGCAGCTCCCTCCTGGGGATGCCAAGAAGTTTTGGAGTGTGGGCAATGGAATATTGCTTTGCTGAAGTTGGAGAGCCAGAATTTGCATACTTGTCTGTGGTAGGCCCTGAATCAGTAGTCATGGGTGACTTTTGGGAATATTGGACCACAGAGAAACCTAAGGCAAATTCCTTAGTTGTCCAAGTTGTCTTCAGTTAATTACCTGGTAGGAGGACCATATCTTAACCCTTCTACTGCCATCCCATTTCTGTTGGGGTGTGCGAAGACTGCCAAGATCATTTTCAGGAATTTAGTAATATTCCAGATTTTGAATTATTTCTAGTCCTTAATTTTATTTAATACATCTAGTTTTTTCCCCCAATTGTGAAGATATATTTGGGGCTTAGAATCATTAAAGAACTAATGCGGGTTGACTTTAACCGAATCAAAAGCCCTTACTTTTGCTGCATATAACCAAGTAAAAAAGTCGGCCGATATATTGGCCCGTGGCAGTTTTCACACAACCAGTGAAGGTCGATATATCGGCCTGCTGGTAGTAAAAGGGTTAAGCTGACCCTGCTGATCACTTCTAGTACAGTGGAGGTGGTGGGGGAGGCGGGGTGGGGGTGGGGAGGGGAGCGATAACATTAGAGTGACTGAAGAAAATAAAACACTAATTTGAAAAGACATGTACCCCTGTATTCATTGCAGCATTATTTACAACAGCTAAGACATGGAAACAACCGAAGGGGCCATTGATAGTTGAATGGATAAAGATGGTATGAGGTCTGTCTGTCTATCAGTCATCTACCTTTCTATCTCTCTAATCTACAATGGAATGTTACTCAGCCATAAAAATGAAGCAAGTCTTGCCATTTCCAACAACATAGATGGACCCCAAGGGTGGTATTATGCTAAGTGAAATAAATCAAGACAAATACTGTCTGATTTCACTTATATGTGGAATCTTAAAAAAATGAACAAAGAAAACAACCAAAACAAACTTACACAGTGAACAGCTTGATGGTTACCAGATGGGGGGTGCAAAACGGGTGAAGGGGGTCAATTGCATGATGATGGAAACTGACTAGACTTACAGTGTTGGACACTAGTGTACTCGTATACAGATACCTGAGACGTATATATAAGCTGTATACCAATTATACCACAATAATAATAGTAAAAGATGGCTGCTTATTGTGCCAGACCATGAAGCTGTATTTTTAAAGGCACTGTTGCAGTGTATGCTCAGCTATTAATTATATAATATGGGTATTTGAACCCATATTTTCTGCCTTCCATAACTTCTGCTATTTCCATAATCAGGAATTCTCTTTCATTATCAATTTATGAAATTGTACTCTTCCCTCCCCTGCTAACAATCTAGAATTCTCTATGAAGTTTTGAATGCCCATTTACTTATGAAAATGGGTCTTGGTTAGATACATTTTAGGGGTTGTGTATTTTAATAGCTTTGGGGAGTTAATTTCTTGTAAGGTGCCTATGCCAGAAAATAATGGAGAGCATCTGTTGACTTCAGTAATATTTTTCAAACTTGTTTAGAATTCTGCTTATGTGTTAAATTTGAGTTTCTCCAGTAAGTCTTTTTGTAGCTTAGATGATTTATATCTTTCTGGAGAATCATTTAGAATGTTCTTTTCTTTTAAACAAGTGGTCCTCATAAAGACCAGGGCAGATGGATATATATTACAATAAGACATCTGGACCAGACAGGGCAGTTCTGTTTGATGTTTGTTATAGAAATGGCACCATCAAATACTTAACAACTGTTTTATTCTGATCTTAACATCATGTTTAAAACGTTCTTTTCTCTTTCTTTTTGATTCAGTCTCATTGTACCAACTGGCAGAGACAGGAGAAGTAGATGTCCACGCCCACAGACCCTGGTGCGATGCCCCACCCAGGGCCTTCGCCAGGGCCCGGACCCTCTCCGGGACCAATTCTCGGACCTAGTCCAGGACCTGGACCATCCCCAGGTTCCGTCCACAGTATGATGGGGCCAAGTCCCGGACCTCCAAGTGTCTCGCATCCTATGCCTACAATGGGGTCTGCCGACTTCCCACAGGAAGGCATGCATCAAATACATAAGGTAAGAGTTTATCCTCTTCTTCAGTCTTGTCTTCTGAGTGACGGTTGGCAGAATATCCCTGATAACCCCTGCCCACCTCTGTTTCTATCATTTTTAACAAGAGAAGCTAAGTCTTCGTCTTATCTCAAATATTATTAGAAACATACCGGTACATTCTGAGGCTCTTATATTGTTACAGATGTTGTACTAGTCAGGAAGAGCAGATCTTAGTTTTAAAAAAAATACTAGATAAAATATAAAGTTCTGACAGTTAATTCTGTGATTTGTGGGTTGCTGGTATTGTGGCGTGGTGAATAAGTGTGTCTTGATTTTTTTCTACTATATATGTTAAGTAACTTGTATCATCCATGAATGAACATATTGAACATTATTCTTCCTTAAAAATGTTGATATTTATTTAAACATTTAGATCCCAAAGAGTTAATGGAAAATGAGGCCCTTTCTAAGGATTTTAAATAGTTTCTAGGGAACCCCTAAAATCCTCTGTGCTGTCTCTCTGTGAAGTGGCTTTATTCTGGTTTTGGAAGAGGAGGGGTCTGATTTAGCAGAGCTCAAGTTCAGTTGTTTGTTTCTGAACTAAGGGAATTATAATCCTTGACTTATGAGACTTGGATTATTGCTGTGGGCATGGGTGATCATATTGGTACGGTTTTGGCATTACACCTTCGTAGCACATGTGCAAAAGAGAGAACAGCCTTTTGAGAAAGTAAACAAGAACCTCTGTGACAGTTCGCTCTGAAAGTTAGCAAAAAGCCAAATAAATTCTATGAGTCCATTCTGTGTCTGATGAGACAGGTTTTACATCACTTTTGGGTGTCACAGATTGGGTAGGGTGATGGGATTTCTCTTGACGTAGGCAAGCTGTGGAAGATACTGGTTTAAAACAAAAGATTACTGCAAAAAAGAGCAAGTCTTTCCTCTAATTGTGTAGGACTGTAGGTCAATATTAAGGTAAAGCATTACTTCTCAGAAGAGAAGATCTACTTTTGTACAGGTTGTGTTACTTGATGATTTTCAAATCAGGAAAGTAGTATCTGCTTATTATGAAAAGTTAAACCATACTGAGATACATAAAGGAAATAGTTAATCCTGGTTTCACCCCACGCCACAGCTTATTGTACATGTTTTTCATACCATACTTTTAACTCCATGTCTAGCAAAAATACGGTATTGGTACAGGGATGCATATATAGGTGTGATTTTTTTTTTTAAGTAACTTTTCTTTCACTGTAATAGAATCATATTGTCACTATTAATTACTTGGATATTTCCTCTTTTCCTTCAAAAATATATCATGAACATCCCTATAAGATCCCAAAGTTCTTTTCCTCTTTTTAAAAACACATTTTTAGTTTGTCACATGTCTGAAGAAATAAAGTTGCTTGTTTTCCATATCATATTTTTTAGCAGACATATTGAACATATAGACATATTGAAGTCATTAAATTGCCCTGTGTTCAATTACTTTGGGAACTATATTATAGATCTGATCTGTCACTTGTAATCCTTAGTCCAGGTAGGTTGAATAATTTCAGAATGGGTTAAGGATGTCTCACCTCCAAAATGAAAGATCAAATTTGAAGGAAATGTTAAGCTAACCTTTATTATTGCATAAGCATTTTAAAAGTTAAATGTATGAGCAAGTGTTGGGTCAGTGTCATGTTTTTTGCACTGAATTGTTTTTATTGATAATTACCTCTTCTGATCCCCTCTATTTTGTTACCTAGCTTTGTCACATTTTCTTATATTCTCTTTCACCATCAAGGCTTGGTTTTTGGTTTTTGGTTTTTGGTTATTTTTGCTCTTATTCTGCAAATTTTGCATTTTTTGACATCCTGGGTTTTTTTTTTAACCTCCCAGTCCCTCAGATATTCTCTATGTGAGGACATATTAAGTGTCTAAGTTCACACCTGCTGACCAGATGCCTTCACTTTCTTAGGTTCTTTTTATAGGCAGCTTTATTTCTTGTCTTTCTCCTTCTCCTGAAAGCCTTTTGCTTTTCAATGTTATTGGAAATAAACAAGTGGCCTAAATACATCTGCTGTGTTGGTTTGATTTCCTCTCTATTATTACTATTTAACAGACTCTGAGAAACTCTTCATACCAAATTCTTCCCATTTTTCTTCTGAGCATCCTCCTTATGATAAATGTTTCCTCTTTTCAAGCGCATGTTTTTGACTCTGCAAAAATGAACTTTCCTTTCTCCAAAACTGCAACACTCATACTTTCTTGCTCAAAGTCATTTGGTTTGTATGAACTCCTGGAAATATTCCTTTCAGACTGTTTTGAAAATTGCTATTCCAGTTTGGGGAGGAATCGACTTTTCCTTTTTTAAACACATGCTCTGTTGCCCAATTCTGGATTGGATTAAGGTCAATTCAATAGCTATTTATTGTGAATTTGTTATATACTCTAGGCCTCAAGTCCTGTTTCCAGACCCTGTGTTCTTAAAATTTTTCCACTCTGTGCCTTTCAACTTCCTTGGTCTTCCTCTCCACAGTGTAGCTTCATCTATTTCACCCTCCATCCCTTTCAGCATTTACCCCCATTCATTGCTCTACCATATCTGTTTCTCTTCCAACTGTCATGGAACTTTCTGGTTCCAGCTTTTAAACTTTCCATGGTTCTTCACTCCTGGATAACAAAAGTTACCCCCCCCATCCGCCCCCCCCCAAAAAAAAGTCATCGCAGACATTTCAAATA
>PVKE010003408.1:0-72615 GCA_004027555.1 Craseonycteris thonglongyai | reverse complement strand
TTAGCTGTGAGATAGCAGGGTAGTAAAGGTGTGGCCAGGGGTGGGGGCATGTGAGTAGGAGCTAGGGCGGGCCTGAGACACAATAGCAGATTCCTCTTTCAGCATGGGGGCTGGTGGTTCAGTGGGGGCGGGGCGCAGGAGCTCTGGTCTTTCCTCCTCCTGGCTGCCCCTCCTTCAATTGTATCTGTAAGGCACGCCCACAGGGCAGCACTTGGATGGGCTGGGGCTTGGCAGTGGCCCCGCGCGCAGAGGCAATGACACCGCGGAGACCCGGCAGGCAGCCCAGTTGCGCACGCGGTCCACAACGCCCCAGAGGCCCGGTGGGCGGGATGCCAAAAGCCCAGCTGTGCGCTCTCGAGCTGGCAGCAGTGCTGCCGCGGCCCGGTGAGCAGGGCGCCGGAAGCCTGTCCCGCGAGCAGGCAGCGGTGCTGCGGCGGCCTGGCGAGCAGGGTGCCAAAAGCCCTATAGCACACCGGCGAGCAGGCAGTGGCGCTGCGGGGCGGCCCAGTGGGAGGGGCACCGAAAGCCCGGTGCGTGCACGCAGTGGTGCGCAGCGGCCCAGTGGGCAGTGTGCCGAGAGCCCAGCTGTGCACTTCCGTGCTGGCAGAGTCACTTCCGCGCAGGCAGAGTCGCGGCAGCGGCCTGGTGAGCGGAGCACCAAAAGCCCAATTGCACGCTGGCAAGCAAGCAGCGGTGTCGCTGCGGCCTGGTGGGCGGGGCGCCAAAAGCCCAGTTGCACGTTCGTAGCCTCGCCACGGAGGCCCGGTGGGTGGGGCGCCGAAAGCCCTGCGCGCACAGGCCGCAGCTCGGGCGGCAGCCGCTCTACGCTCCCGGCTCTGTTGAGACCGCCGGATTCACTCCAAGCACGTGCAATGCAGCTGTGCCCACTCAAGCCCCAGCCCTCACTCCAAGAGCCCTGTCCTCAGAAGGCGCTCCCTCACAGTCCATCTCCTCCGTAAATCAGGGGTGCTGAGCTGCTGTGGGCTGGTGCCCTGCTCTCACACCGCCCGCCGGGAAGTGCCGCCGCCCTGCTCCACAGTCCCTGTTCCACTTTAGGCTCCGTGATCTGATTAGGGCACTGTGTGCTGTCCCTTGAGTTCAGATGTTAAATTGTCCACAGTCTTGTGGGGCTTCCACGCTCCCTAGGTCTCGGCTTCCAGCCCGCCCTCGATCCAGCTCCACTTTGACCGTAGTCCCCCAATCCCCCTTTGTTTTTGCCAGCCCTGGGCCGCGCTCCGAGTCTCTGTCCCCGAACCGCTGCTTCCCTTTTCCTCTCCAGCTCCCCCCTTTTTTCTCTAACCTTTGTGTGTTGTTCTGCGTTGTGTGGTTCTCTTAGTTGAGGTTTCTTCTCAGGGTTTCCCCTGTGGATTCCCCTCTGTTCACAAGGCCCTTCCCAGGCAGTTATCGGCGTTCTCCTCTCATGCCGCCATCTTGGATCTCCACTCAATGAGTGTTTTAAATTCTTCTGTACCACTGTTTTGTTTTTACTTGAGGTTAAACTTTCACATGTGTTATATTTGTTTATGCTTTACTGAACATGGAAGAAACAAATTACAAAGACAGCATATTTGTACAACTATCACTTTTAATATAATATAATGGTATTAGCATTATTTATATTCAGATTTGCATAGTTTCAGAAAGCTCATTTAGAAAATTGTGTTGTGCTCTGTTCTCTATCATATCTATCTATCTGTCTATCATCATCTATCTGTAATATCTATCATTGAATTTTGATTAAACTGTACAGAATGCTTAGCTACTTGGTTCATTGCAGTCTGAGTGCTGAGTGCTGAGTGCTGTCTATTGGGGAATGGCTAAAAAACATAAAAGGTAGTCAGAGCTATTACACCATTATACTAATAGTTGCCTAGGCTAAATTTCCCATTTTGCTGAGATGTTATTTTTTAGCTGCCATGGGAACTAATCCTCAATTATATTTTCACTATTCTGCAAATTTTTAGAGTAAGCTAGGAGACTATATGCTTATTATATTGTGCCGTGTGAATTAATACTGGATTTTATACTAGCTATTTTTGATGCTTCAGAAGATAATGTGACTTTACACTGTCAGTTTAATGGGATTTAGTCTTAGAAAACAGATTCAAATATTTGGCACAAGTGTATTTGAGAAATATATATTTTGGGACATGCAAAAATAACATTAATTTTTTTTATTAATGCATGCATGTCATAATATTCTGCTTTTTTAATGCATATGTCTCATTGGGGCAATCTATTCAGCAAAGTATGATAACCAGAATATTTTTAAGATTAATATATGAGGGCACAGCCATCTGTATATATCAGAAAACAGAACATATTTGAAACTTTCAAGAAAACAGAACACATTTGAAACTTTCAAGTCATGGCAAATCCTTATGAAAGGGCAATATATTGAAAAAAGAAAACACGTTTGTTTTCAAATGTAGTACAAATTATTGATTTTATCTCTTTATTTTAAATTCCACAATCTAACATACATAGTGAAAAACTATTTTCCTAAAAATGGAATTCTAAAATTCATTTATTTAACAAATATTTATTGAGTGCCATGTGCAGACACAGTGCAGGGCTCTGGCAATACAGCAACAAGCAGGTCTCTGATCACATAAAACTAGAATTCTACTGCAGGGTGTGGCTGGCTCATAATGGCCCTCCAAAAACACATGTGCCTTAGTCCTTGTAACTTGTGGATAAGTTACCTCACAGGACAAAGGAAAATTAAGTTTATATATGGTATTATGAATGCTGATCAGCTAAGAGAGGGAGATTAATTTGGATTAACTGGACGGGCCCAATGTAATCACAAGAAGCAGAAGAGATACAATCAAGACAGAAGATATGACAGCAGAGCAAACTCGGCATTAGAGGAGAGATCTGGAGATGCTCCTCTGCTGGTTATAAAAATTGAGGAAGCTTCCACACATCATGCAATGCAAATGACTTCTGCAAGCTGGAAACGGCAAAAAAATGGATTCTCTCCTAGAGCTTCTAGGGAGGACAGCGCTGTCACCATGTTGATTTTAGCCCAATGAATGCCATTTCAGATTTCTGACCTGCCAAGAACTGTAAGATAACAAATGTGTTTTTAAGCCAGTAAATTTGTAGTAATTTGTTACAGTAGCAATAAGAAACTTAATAAAACAAATATAAAGGTGGAAGAGGGAATTGGCAGTGTGAAATGCACTGCCCTGATATTGCTGGCTTAGAAGATTCAGGGGAACCAGGAGCCAAGGGATGCAGGCAGCCTCTGGAAGCTCAAAAAGGCAATGGAATGATTCTCCATTAGAGCTTCCAAAGAACTGCCAGCAACTTAACTTTAGCTGGTAAGACTCATTTGGGACTCCTGACCTCCAGAACTATAAGGTAAAAACCGTGTTGTTTTAAAACCACCAAGTCTGTGGTTATTTCTTATAGCAGGAACTGAAAATTGATACAGTGGAATAAGATAGTGTATGAACCAAATACTAAGTGGAATAAAAGAATTAAAACAGAGTAGAATTCCAGAGTTGTATGGCCAGGTATAATATCCACTAGCCACTTGTAGTTATTTAAATTTAATTAAAAAATTAAAATCTAAGTGTTCCTAGTATGGCTAGTGACTATTGTATTGGACAGTGCAGATAATAGAGTATTTTCATGATCATAGTAAGTTCTCTTGGACAATGCTATTCTGGAGAGTGTCAGTATTTTACATAAGATGAGTTCAGTTTGTATAAAGAGCTGAATGAGAAGAAATAATCAGGTATGTGCAAGGCCATGACACAGGCAGTCCAGGCAGGAGGAGCACAATGCAGAGATGAATGCTTTAAATGAAACAGAGGGATGTGATCTAGAGTATTTACAAACCTCCCAATGTGCTTTAAAGACATGATTGCCATTTTACTTTAAAGTACCCATAAAGAACCACTAATTAATTCATTCACTAAGCCTTTACTGACAGCTCAATTTTGTGTCAGGTTCTATGTCAGGTAAAATAAAACAAAAGTGAGTATGACAGAGATGCTAAGCTCATGGAAGTCACGTTCAGGTAGAATTTTTCTTTTAAAAATTGTGGTTCATTTTCATAGCTTCAGAAGGCCATTGACTGAAGAGTAGAGAGTTAAACTGCAGGTTTTGTATTGTTCTAGGAAGGGCTATGGAAGGGGGGAGATGGGCAGAATTATGCTACACTGGGTACTGCCCACCACCTGTCCAGTATCAAAAGCATTGACCTGGTCATTTGTGGAAATGATTCCCCCATGGCCAAAACACAATTCATATCAGTGGAAGAAGGACAAGTAGGAGTCATGAATTATGGCTCCCCTAGCAAACGAGGTTAATCTTTTACAGTAAACTTTGTGAACTCCTTCTACTAAGTCTTGACTTAAAACATTATCTTACAATGTATGTTTGCTGTTTTGGTTCTTTTTTCTTCTATATATTCATTTTATTGTCCTCTTACAGTTTACGGTAGATTAGTGAGGATGACTTTAAACTATGTCTTATAGAATAAAAAATAGAATTTCTCCTTTAAGAATGCCAGTGTATGTAAGTGTGTGTGTGTGCGTGTGTGTGCGTGTGCATGTGCGTGTGCATGTGCACGTGCATATACATGCCCTTTTGTGTTTGCTTGATCATTTGCTTTAATTCTCTTCCTTTA
Organism: Craseonycteris thonglongyai; assembly: GCA_004027555.1. NCBI lineage: Eukaryota > Metazoa > Chordata > Mammalia > Chiroptera > Craseonycteridae > Craseonycteris > Craseonycteris thonglongyai. The sequence continues at coordinate 67,970 of PVKE010003408.1, read as the reverse complement.
AACTAATTTACTTCATATGCTATAACACCGACTCACAAAATATATCATTATTAATGTGATAGAAAGTGCCAGAATTTGCAGTCAGTGGATTGCAATTTTCCATAGCCAGGGAGTATTGGAAAGCTGTTACTCAAAGGTAATGTGGACTCCCAGGGGGTCTGTCTGGGAACTACCTTTTAAGGCAAATGCATCTTACCGGTGAAGGTGATGGAGGATGATTTCCAGATGTTGGAATGCTTGTTTTGGCAACTGCTACAGAAAACTGAAACGTGTCTTGCCAGAACAACCAGAAGGGATGTGAAGTACTGATGTAAGAGGGATCAGGCGCATGGCAAGCCAAGCAAGCAGAACTCAGAGACCATACACACAGGGAAGAGAGTTGAGTCAAGAGAGCAAAATTTTGAGCTGTCGTTGCCTATAGTGAAAGCACGTCTGCCTCTGTACTGGGATGCACACACAAGTTTGCCACTGTTGTGTTCCCTACTTACCTCTTCCTATACCTTCATTGTCTTTTCTATAACTATTGATGTCAGTATGTTAATTAGGGAAATTCTACCTGGCTAATACACTTATTAGATATTATGGGGTTTGTAAAACATGCATGACAAGGAGTCAAACAGATTTGCTTCAAATTCTGAGTTCATTATTTACTATCAGAATGGTCTTGACTAAGTCGCTTAAACTCTAAACAGCCTAGCTGTAGAATGGTGGGTATAATATCATTGCCAAAGACCTGTTATAAGAATCAAATGTAATAATGTACCCTACAACCAATCTTTAGAATTAAGTTACGTTTTTGTCCTGTTAGGAAAAGCACATTCTCAGAAGGCATGTGAGAATTGAATTTAATATTGACAGACTTACAGATTGGATGTTGTTTGCCAGGTTGGCTTTTTGTGAGCTCTTGTAATAGAATTACATAGGCAACCAGGTATTCTGTCTATCAGATCCCTCTTGAGATTATTTTCTAAAAGGTGAAGAAAATATGAAAATTAAAATTCACCCTTGATGGAATATATCCTTTTACACACCGAATATCCATGGTGCTTCTTTTACTTCAACATTTTTTAAACCAATATGTTGATTTAAAAATGCAGGCTGTTAATTGCCATCCTATAATAAACTAGCCAACCAGTTTTAAGGAGTTCAAGATAAATAAAATTTCCCCTCTGTTCCACATCTTGATAAGATCTTGGATTTTCATTTCTAAATCATTTTGATTTCCCCCTTTCCTCTACAATACTCTCTTTTTCAGATCTTTTTTAAAATACCAATTTAACCCGCCCCCCCCCCTCAATTTTTGTGGTAATTCTGGTTTTGGCCAGGAAATGCCAGCCTCCTCCAAATGGCCAGCCTCTGCAGGATTTGGAGTCTAAAAACCCAATTCATTCTCCATCTATTTTCCCAAGGGGTGAAGTGATGGGAGCCAGGATAACAAAAAGATCTCTGAGGAATAAGCTCATTCCACACCTGGACTCTGTGTTCCACTGTGAATTTGCTAGGAAAACTTTGAAGTCTGGGTATTGCCTTGACCTACACTGCATGTTGATCTTCCACTCAGCATATTAGCTGCCCATGACCTTTGCCATCCTGCTTTCTCTGCTGAAACATCACAGTGATACATATCAGAATTTTTGGTATCATGACTTTTTATAGCCTGGAAATCATAGGGTGATAACCTTACCTATTATTTTTGTTAGAGTTAGAAACTTTCAGCAAATTTCCTAGCTTCTTCATCTACTAGCTGTGTGATCCTCTATTTTAAGTCATACACATATAAAAGTCTAGGGTTCTGTATCTATAAAATGTAGAAGATAAGAATACTTGTTCCAATTACCTTGCATTGTGTGAGGATTGAATGTAAGTTGAAGTACTTAAATCAAATTGGATAACTTTGTTTTCAGTTTCCTTCCGAGACTTTGAATAATTCTATTCACATTGCATCTTAATTCTTTGATTCTCTCTTCTTAGAGACTAAAGGGTAGATCTCAATTTTATTTCTCTGTATTTGTCTCAGCCCTAGTACCTAGCCTTGCTTGGTCCAGCAAAGGTACATAGAACATTCTTAAGAGTGGTTCGTTTGAAGTCATGATGCAACAAATCCAATTCTAAGGCTACCTCATTCTGTGTGACATTGATAACCTCACTAAGCCTCAGTTACCTCATCTGTAAAATGGGCTGAAAGTCATTGCTGGCCCAATTTATTTATCGAACAAAAGAAAACACCTACAACATTTAATGCACTGTGTAGTATGGTTTAAGTGTACAAATTTCCTTACCTTTTATTTTTAATATACTCAATAATTTGTCCAAAATGTCCCCAATGAATTTTTCTTTATTTAATAAAAATTTTCTCCTACTTTAGATGATTATGCTTTTTCCTCCTAAAAGTTTGAAAACAATTTTGTGCCTTGAGTTATAAGGCTTTATCTTTTTTTAAGCCACTTACATAAGCAAAGAAATAGTGAAATTCTCTTTGTAATATAAATACTAGAATCATAGACCCAACAATACAACTTTCAGATGAACTTCATAGTTATATGATTTTTTAGAAATTGCACAGGGACTTTTAAGATAATTTCTTTTTTTATCATTTCTTACTAGGGTATAGTTTTACCAGAGCTATTGAGATCAATGTAAAATGTGTAGTCAGTTAAAGAAGCTCAATTACAGCAGAGCTTTGAAAATAGTTATTGAGAGTAAGATTAGAGAAGATATTCTAATGGTTCTTTGAACTTAAGAAGCTAAGAGAAGGGATGCCAAGATGGCTCAGTGGGTTGAACACCCATCAGTGGGTTGAGAGCTCTTCTTGCAACCTGTGGTCTGAGGATCGAATCCCGGTCCCAGCCCGTGCAGATCCATATGCTGAACTGGTGTAGCCCTAGTTCGGTTCTCACTGGGGCAAGCTTCCTATGTGTGAGGCCCCCAGTTCAGCTCCTGCTCCAGGTGTGCTTCCGTGTAGGAGGCCCCTGGCTTGTGGAGGCATGCCTCCCATGTGGGAGGCCCCTGGCAGTTCAAAAACAATAAAAATAAATCTTAAAAAAATATTAAGAAGCTAAGAGAAAAGCTATAGAGGGAATATGTGTTTTTATGGTCTTGTGTAGATTTAAATTTAAATACACCTTTGCAACTCCAGGTGGAAGGAGGGTAAGCTAACTAAGATGGAATATTATAAAAGCAATAGCTAAATTCTGGGTGTTTATATAATTTTCAGATTATGTAGACCATCACTTCTCTTTAAACATTTGCTATGTATTCACGTCTTCAGTTGTGGATACGTAGAATATAAGGCAGTCAAAGCCCAATTATTGTCATTATTGCTTTTCTTGAGAGGATCTGTTACTTAGACTATGAGTGTTTTTTTAGCACAAAGGAATGTATTTATTGGAGGTAATAGAAATATTTATTTCCGATAGTGAGTAGTCTTCCAAATCTCAAAGGAGTTAGGATATTTTGCCTTAAGTTTCGTGAATTTACAAAGAACTGGCATTCCTAAAAGACCTTGGCTTTAGCATTTACAATTTAACCTAACCACTGATGGAAAGCACAGCACGTCCAATCCAGCATCTGCTTGGTGCAGGCAGTTTTGCTTTACAACTGTCTGAATGTGCTTTCCTACTTGGGATGAGGTGGGTGGCAGAGAGGTCAGAGACTATCGCCTCGGACTCCAGCCCACAAGTCAGTCACACTGATGACTACTTACTAACTGTGTAACCATAGGCAAGTTAACCTGTCTAAACCTCAATTTCCTCCTTTAAGAACATGGATTCTGAGAATAAAATGAGAATTCAATTAAACATTTAACACAAATAAAAGTGAGCTTTCACAAATAAGCACATTAGAGGCTCCTCATCTTTGTTCTAGTCTAAGGTCAAATTGCTTTATTTGTCCATATGCCTTTATTAAATATAAACTGTAAGCCCATTTTGGGATCAACTATAATGCCATTTGTCATAGAGATTGTGTTAGTGTAAAGAAGGTACATTTTGGAAGAATGTCAGGTGGAATATGACCTATTGTAATCTATTCTAATATGAAGGGTAAAGTAATTTTATTATCAGAGAAGATAAAGGGGGATGACAAGAAGGAGGACAATTGGTGTGTCTTAAATATTTGAAGGGATCATTTGTGTGGAAATGAATTAGATTTATTTTTTATGACTTTAACATGCTAAGACAGCTTCATATGGTGGAAAGTATAGGTAGGTTGATTTTGGCTGCCAAGTAATCCACTCTAAAATGCCAGGTGGTATTCCTTATGGAAAATCTTTTTAACGATTTAACCTAATTGAAAATAGAATAGGCTCCCATTCAGGTGGTGAATTCTCTATACCTGGAAGTAACCTACTCAGATATGCTATAAGAAGGGATTCCTAAGAAATTGGACTAAATAGCTTCTTGTTCACTTCTATCGCAGTGTGTAAATGAATTCAGAGTTTGAGGAACCAAAGACCAGCTCCATAAACCCATTCCAGAACAAAGATTTGAGAACAGAGATTGCAATAAATGTTAGGTGATGAAATCCAAGTTTGGCAAAGAATTCTAGTTTATGAAATTTCAAATAGAATTTCCTTCTATACACTGTGTCTCAAAGATTTTCATATTAACATTACAGAATGAGATTTGTGTGTATGCCCTGAATATGTGACAATTAGCATTCACTTTATTCACTTTCTGTGCTCTTGCTTGTCATTTGAGAGCATTTTGGATGTAATTTATTGACTATTATGCCATCTCCAAAGTGCAGTTGTAACATGGGAAACAATCACAACTGTTTAGTGGCCGAACAATTGGCAGCTTTCATTTGACTTTGTTATGGGCTGTGAGCCTGTTAGTTTGAGTCCTGAGGCACACACATTGTTCAGGAATGTTTGCCAGTAATGAGTGAGGGCTAGTTTTCCGTATTGACCTCATACATAATTACATAAATTAAAGTAAACCATAACAACCGAGGGTACATATAAAATACACTTCACAGGAGGATTTTAAAGCCCTTGCAATTGCACTAAGCTTGAAATTACATAGCCATATACGACATGTATCATTTTTGAAAAGCGTATGTTTAAGTTTCTACAAAGACTTTACAATGAACACTAATTTAAAAGTTTTCTTTTAATAAGTGTTATTATGAAGTTTTTCTCTAGAAAAACTTGGCTATGAATGAGGAATGTGGTATAGAGGGCCATATTTTTATCTGGAGATTAATAACTTGATAGAAATTTCTATTGCTTGCATTTCAAACTATCTTGAAACCCCTAACTACTGAAAAAGCAAACAGAAAATGCAGAATCTAGATCTTAACCTACCAAAAAAATCAGCCATTTTTAATCTACTTAGTTTCTTTATTTTCTGCATTATCAGAATATGTTGATAGTTAGTGTTTAGCTAAGTCCAATTTAACTTTTATCATGTTTTTTTTTGTTGTTAATAGTGTGGTAAATTATTATAATTTTTTAAATATATCATTTTTTAAAGATTTGTTTTACTGTTTTCATCAGAGAGAGAGAAATACAGAGAGAAGGAGGAGGGCCTGGAGCAGACTCCACAGTTGTATGTGATTAGTTTTCAACATAGTTTCATTCCTCAGGTGGGCTCGGAGCTGCACAGGGTGGGAACCAGGCAGGGGGCCTCCCATCTGGGAGGCACGCCCCTGCGAGCAAGGGGCCTTCCACATGTGAGGCATGCTCGGGCAGGAGCTAAACCGGGGTCTTCTCACATGGGAATCTCATCCAGTAGTGACTGAACTGGGGTGGGAAGCACACCCCAGTTTAGCATATGGATCTGCACGGGCCAGGGCTGGGACTGGGACTCAATCCTCAGACCCCTGGGCTGCAACGTGAGTACTTAACCCACTGAGACATCTCGGTTTCTTCTATATTTTTTTTTTGTTTAAGTTTTTTTTTTAACTGTTTTTTGACAGAGACAGAGACAGACAGAAGGAGACAGACAGAAGGGGGAGGGCCCAGAGCAGTCACCATAATTGACAGCATTAGTTTTCCATGTAGTTTCACTCCACAGGTGGGCACAGGGCTGCGCAGGGCAGGAACTGGGCCAGGAGCTTCCCGCATAGGCCCCGGCAAGAACTGAACTGGGGGCTCACCCCAGCTCAGCATATGGGTCCACATGGGCCAGAGCCGGGATTCGATCCTCGGGCTCCAGGACTGCAAAGTGAGCACTTAACCCGCTGAGCCATCCCAGCTTCCCTGGCTTCCCCTATTTTTAAAATTTAAAGTATCATATTAGTTTTTATTCTATTAGGCTTCTACAAATGAAATTGCATTCTATGTGACTGTTAAAAGAATCATAGACTTTCAGAATTAAATGGAATTTAGACCCAGTAGTACATATATTTATAAATAATTTATTTTAGATGTGGGAAGTCAAAAATTTTAATAATTAAATATTAATATTCCAAGGTTATTAATCAAGTGTTACTACATTTATTTTACTTTCTAAACAATCTTGTTTGATGTTTGTAGAAGTTAATTTCTACTTGTCTTCACCACTAGTTTCTGAAATATATGAGATATAATGGTGAGAAATCTTCACCTAAAACTCACAAATTAGGATGTTGGGATGGCTCAGTGGGTTAAGTGCTTGCTTTGCAGCCCCAGGGTCCAAGGATCAAATCCTAGCTCTGGCTCATGCGGACCCAAATGCTGAATTGGGGGTGTGCTTCCCATGAGGGAGGCCCCCAGTTTGGTTCTCACCCTCCCCCCCAGGTTCAACCTCTGGCTTGAAAGGGCATGCCCCCTATGAGGGAGGCCCCCAGCCAGGTCCCTGCCCTGCACAACCCCTTGCCCACCTGTGTAGAACAAAACCATGTCAAAAACTGATGACATACAACTATGGAGACTTCTCTGGGCCCTCCCCCTTCTCTCTGTCTGTCTCCGTGTCTCTTTGTCTATTAAAAACAATAAAAATAAATAATAAATCTAAAATTCACAAATCATTTTCTTTTTGATAAGAATAAAATAAAATGTCCTTGATGTAGGAATAATATTTTTCTATTTTTATTACAATGCAATCAGCATTTCTTGTTAAACACCATATCACAATTAAAATGAGCTTAAGAATTACTAAAATATTTTTGAAATTCAATTTTTAGTTAAGGCATGGTCTACATCATTGATGTTTAATCTTTTGGCATTCCTGGGCCACATTGGAAGAAAAAGAATTGTCTTGGGCTACACATAAAATATGCTATAGCTGATGAACTAAATAATAATAATAATAATGTTTTAAGAAAGTTTTGTGTTGGATTGCATTCAAAGCTGTCCTTGGTTACATGCAGTTCACAGACTACTAGTTGGACAAGCTTAGTGTACATGAAATAGTAATCTGCATGGGGTCTCAAATTTGTACAATGAAGCTTCTTTGCAGGAAAATGAAGATTCAGCTAAATCTATGATTCTAAAATATGTAGGCTAAAAGACTTCTAAAGGTACTCCTAATGCCTTTATATCTTGCCTAGCATTCCTAGATTTAGCTACATCTTGACTGTTGCAGCACCGCATGATATTCTAAGTCTATGTGGAGGACAATATGGGTTTTATGTTATTTCTGACTTTATAAATATTCTTTTCTTTTTACTCCTTTATTTACATCTTTCAAGTCTTAATTTATACCCTCATGTCTTAGTAGACTTCCCTCGTTTATCTCGTAAATCCACACACTTCTTGGATTTATCTTCCCAACCTGGAAGCTTCATATCTTCTGTATGGATTTATCCAGACTCTTTATTTCCCTTGGGTCTGTGTTTGATCTTCACTGGATTCTCTCTAACTTTATGTATCTTTTTCCTTAGACATGGCAACCTAAGCTACTTGGCATATTCCAGGCCCAATTACATTTTTTTGTTTGTTTTTTTTTTGTTTAAATGTCAGATACTACTTTATTTGTATATTTTGCTCTCTTTACAAATATCTTGGCTTCTCAAACTAGCATTTTGCTAGACTATCTTCAGGGAGAACTGTGCAAAACTTCAGATTATTTTTCTGAGTCTTCCCATCATAATGTAGTTGTCATCTAAGGGAAATTTGAATCCCCCTTCCACTGATGAATAGAAACTAATTTTTTTAAAAAGATTTATTTTGTTGTTTTGACAGAGGGAGAGAGATAGAGACAGAGAGAGAAGAGGGAAGGCCCAGAGCAGTCTCCATAGTTATATGTCATTAGTTTTTTGGACATAGTTTCATTCCACACAGGTAGGCACAGAGCCATGCAGTGCGGGAACTGGGCTGGGGACCGCCTGCATGGGAGGCATGCCCCCACGAGCCAGAACTGAACTGGGGGGCCCCTCCACGTGGGAAGCACATCGCAGTTCAGCATATGGGTCCGCGTAGGCTGGGGCCAGGACTTGATCCTTGGACCTCAGGACTGCAAAGAGAGCACTCAACCTCCTGAGCCATCTTGGCATCCCCATAAATTATTTTTTTCTGTGAACGTAAATGTATTTTCCACAAAGATGAGTTTATTAATTCTTTATATATCTACTAGGAGCATCATAGAACTTCTCAGTGATGATCACTCACAATTTGTTTTTTTAATCTCTAGAAGGGTTTAACGATTGTCTAATTGCAGTTCTATGGATTTGTAATAAAATGCTCAAAAAAATCTCCACTAGTTTATTTAGTAAAGGCCAAGAAAACATCAGAGAGGAGATGAAACTTCTTTTTCTCTACCTCCTTGTCCTTCTGCTCCTTCATCTCCTTACCCATAAGACTGCTGGGAGTGCTGGAATATTTTGGAAGGCTTGTAGACAGATTTGAAAGTAATAGTCACTCTGATACTATCTATTGTATAAGCTTAGAGAATTCTCTCAGCACTGTTTTGTCTAGAGAAGCTATGGTATTCCAGTCCTTGGAAGGCCTGTGTTTGAACTTCTGTACCTGAAGTACTTATTTGGCCCTATTTAATGTTTTCTGCCTCTAAGCCAGCACATTATGCATGTCAGAACATCTTCCTAAATCCTATGATGACTCAGTGTTCAAGTAGTCTTGGTATGAACTTTGTCAGAAAACTTTTAAAAATATAAATAAACTACATCTACCAGTTCTCTCCTGTCCAAATGCTTACTTAGCTTGACAACTCTAATAGGTTAGTCAAGCATCTTATCCCTTCTAGGACAGAACCATGGTTCCCTAGTGAGATCTGTTGTATTAAGTATGTCATTATCCCCACTTTATAGAAGATTTTACTAGACTGCTGTGTGGAATTGAATCTTAGATTTGCAAGGTCTTCACTGGATTCTGTGTTTATGAATTGTGGTCATACTGACAATTTACCTGTTTTGGCTTGGTGTGATTTGTTATTGACAGATCACCTATCCTGGCTCACTTTTCAATATTTTACTCGTCAGTTCTTTTATAATTTTAGTGTAGATTCTACAGTGTAACTGATATTTATCTGTGACAGATTTTCTAATGAATAAAACAATGTATTTCTGGCAATTTGAGTCTAGTACCTCTGATGTATCTACCTCAGTATACAGGTTAAGTGTTGAAATCTTCGAGTGAATATACCAAAACAGAAAGTAATTAACCATTGTTTGAGTTGAGTGTTCCCCACAATACAATTTTCTATATAGGATTCTTTTGGATTCTGCAGTTGGATTCCTTCTTCTTGATATTTATAATGATACTTTTATTATTGGTTTTGAAGTTCCTTGTAAGGCAGTTTCACAAATATTTTTCTGATGTGCCAAATTTCTAGTTGTATCTGATCTGTCACATTTTGGAGGTTTCTCTTTTTCCCTTGATTTGTACCTCTTTACAGTTTATGCCTGCTAGTTTTTGTGAAATTAGCTTTTACTGTAACAGTTTGCTGTGAAAGCATTTTTATTTTTTTGCATCTGGCTTGTTTTTATGACTCATGACAGAAAATTCATCATGGGATTCAAATGGTGTATTTTAAAATAGTCTCCAGACTTTTTGTGGTTTATTTTATTTTAAACTGTTCCTTTTTACTTTTTAAAAAAATAATGGCCACATTTTCTTAAGCTCCCTTTCCTAAAATTAAATTATTTTACATGACATTTCTTCTTTTGCCCAACTGAGACTAATTGTAAATAATGAGTAGACAGAAATGGGCACTCATGAATATGGCTTGCATCAATTCCTGCTCAACCCTGTCTGGACTCTGAAAATATAGTTTTAGCAGGCAAATGTCTATAATCACCTGTGTTCTTTCATCCTAACATGCTTTCTATCTGCCTGTGACAGAATGACTACATAAATCCACATTATTATTGTGTTATCATGGATTTTAACTTGCTTAATTATTGGATACTGTTCTGATTATTTTGCTTAAAAATGTTCCTCAAAGCATTCAGAATAATGTTCATATTTTTTAAGTTAACCAAGACCTTTAATAATTTGGTCCTTAATCATGCTCTCTGACTCACCGAGCAGATATTTTCTTTTCTTTCCTAGTGCAGTTCTTCCTAAATGGTATCATTTCACAACTATACGTTATCCTAGATTATCTTAAAATACCTTTCTTTAGCTTCTTCACTGTCTGTATATTGAAATATAATCAAGATGTCTTCACTGTAATCAAAGTGTTAACTGGTGGCCACTTTGCAGTTAAACTGCATGTAACTTCCTCTAAATCTGTGATCTTCTGCCTTCTATGTAATTATAGTATCATGCTTGGTGTGAGTCCAGATATGACAGTCAACACCACAATGTAGGTCATTCATGTCAAGTTTTTGGGAATTTAATACTTTAAAGATTTAGTGTTCTAATGAAGGGTCACCTTTTTAAAGACTTAAGATCTCAGTTACTTTCTGGGTTCATCCTTCTTCCTCACACCTTTCTTCCTTTCTCTCGCTCTCTTTCTCTGTTTCCCCTCTTTGCCTTCCTCCTTCTCTCCCTCCCTCCTTCCATTTTTCCATCTGTCCCTCTTATCTACCTGTCTCTAGCCCCATCTCTATCTCAATTTTTATCTCTATCTTTCTATCTTTCAATCTCTATCTTTTTTTCTCCCTTACCTTCCTTCTCAGAAAAAAAAAGAAAATTCTTTCCTTATGTAACACATTTTTGTAGCCCGACCTCACCTTTCATAGAGTATAGGTTTTCTCCTGTACTCTAAGAAACTTAGAAAATATATACTTTCCATTAAAATAACTTGTAACTTTTTAATAGAAATCCTACTAAATGAAATCTTTAGCTCATTATCTAGCAATAATTTTTAAAATGCCCAAAATGACCTAGGCAAATAGAAGACACTGGTTATTTACTGGTGAAAGTGCAGGTAAGGTTTTTGTCATCACAAAATTTCTTGATTTGGATCCCAGTTTGATTTGGATGCCATTCCTATGGCTACCATAGTATCCAGGACGTACTTCTGTTCCTATATGTAACAGTTTATTATTATAATTGATTTTTTTGTGTGGGTTGGTCTCTTCTATTAGTTTGTAAACTGTCTAAGGAGGGATGGTGTCTTATTTAACTTTGTGTTCTTGGAGTTAAGTATAGCACTTGCACCTAGTATGCTCTACCCTAGTTAGGTGTTAAATAAATATTTTGTATTGTGTAAATGAATCTTTTACATTTTACGCTTAGTTGCATTATTTTGGTGAATTATAGTATATTTGTATTACTCCATTTTTACCATTAAATAGGGAATTTAATGAACACTAACTTTAACCTATGAAAAAATATTAAACAAGAAAAAGATGCTCAAGGAGAAAGCTATTTTTAATTTGTGATGTGATTTATCACATTATTTTACTCATTTAAATAAGATTTCTATTGGATTCATAGTTCCTGTTCAGTATTTCTAAGCCTTTCTATATGCTAAAATCCTTATGTACTCTCCTATACCACTTATTTCAAAGCCTGGGGTAAGAAAGATTTTATGAGAACACAGAAATGTGTCTTCAGTTGTTCAATAATCGAGGGATTTAGGAGGAATTCTTCAGTGCTCGGAAGGCAGTGCTGGTTGTGGATTGTGTTAGCTCAGCTTCACATGAGGCTCCAAACTCAAAGAAGGGTTAGTTCAGTAAGAACCACTGTAATGGGAAGAAAATTGTGCTCTAATATATGCCAGGAGATGATGAAATCTCTTATCTTATTAATTTGGCAGTAGTGAGTTCCTCTTATGTGAAATGTAATTTCCTTTCTGAAAGAAAATGAGGCATCTGTTCTTACTCAGAACCAAATGGAAAATTCTTTCTCCACATCAGCAAGTCAGGGCTTCTCAGCACTTAACTGTACTTATTACTCAGGATAGTCTACTCATATAGACTTGTTAGTACCTATCATTTCCCAAGTTCATTAGAATTAAAAAAAAATGATAAAATGTATATATTTAAAAAGTTTAAAAATAAGGCTCATGGAACTTATTTAGCCAGATTATTTTAAAGAGTCGCATATCATCTTACATATGTAATGTGTGTATGTGTGTATAAAATGTTTTTTGGCCTTAATATTTTAGCATTGTGTTGTTAGAACAAGGCCATTGCAGCCTACTGAATTCTAATATAGCTGAAGGTATATGTATAAAAGCACAGTCCAATTTTATAATTCAACATTTATAATAAACAAGCACTGATTATATGCTTTTCTATCCCGCTTGAGAAAACTTTTGCTCAAAAATAAAACTTTTGTTCTTCTAACAAGGTAAAACTAAGCAAATTCCCAACTATGGACTTATTAAAACTGTGATTCCTGCTCTGCATATTTCTTTTTTTTTAATATTTATGTGTCCTTTGATTTCTTGAATTGTTCAGAAAACCTTCAAGTACTTTTGAGTTCACTGTTTTTAGAGGCTCAAGAGCCTTGCATCATAGCAACATGTTTCTTGCAGGGGAAGAATGTCTTTGAGAGCCCACACCCCTTTTCATAACCATCTGGTTTGCAGATGATAAAGACAAGCACTGCGTTTTTCCCCCCCTAAAGTTCTGGGAAACAGATTGACTTAAAATTCTACCCTGGTGATCTCTAACATATTAATCTTCATTACCATGTCACATTCTTCAAGAATTCAATTCTCTAGCTATATGCACATATATATGTATGTGATATATATGTATACACTGTATATGTATGTATATATACATTTATGTGTGTATGTATGTATATATGACTCAACACACGACGCCTATGCCATTCCACTTGTAAGATGTTTTTTATGGTGCTGTAATGCCTTCATTCTTTCCTATAGGTTAGCTACATCTTACTCCTTTTTTTCAAAGGCTGATTTAAGATCTGCTTCCTCTGTGAAGTCTTTCCTAATTAATATAAACTTCATGCATCTCTCTTTCATTGTCTGGAGCACTTGTCTTCACACTAAATCAAGGCATATGTCTGTTTAAATGTTCATGGTTGTGCTGATAACTTGACTCTTTTTGTTTTCCTTTGTCAAGTATAAAGGACTGTATAGGGGACACAATGGATATTCAGGACCTAGTTATGGAATGAATACTATTTAAATGTCATTGAAGAAACCTTATTCTAATACAAATTATATTAGGATAGGATTGAGTTAGGAAAAAATTGTATATTAACTTAAATTACAGGGCCAGGTGTAACCTTTACATAGTTTTTATGTCAGTTAGAGAAGGCATCACCTCTGGGTAACCTTAGGCAAGCAGACAGTACCTTTGTGGAAACAAAAAGGCCTCCCTTCCTCCAGTAGGCATGGCCTTCAAGTTAGGGCTCATAGCATGACAAAGGGAGCTGGGAATGAATGTCATCTCCCACTGGTCATCGTATTTGGAATCTTTGTGGAGTGTACACACTGCAAATAATACATAGCAGCCCTTTAAAGAGTGAAACAGTTGATATAAGTGAATAAGAGGAGGTCAGTAGTTTAGGAAGAATTTATTCTGTATGGTATACTGTGTGAAGCTAGAAGTTATGACTGATGTAGAAAAGATTTAAGAATCTAGGTTTCTAATCAGCATACAAAAATAGTATTTAAAAGAATGATAGTCCAGAGAATGGGCAAGGAGGGAAGGAAGCAGTACTGGTAGGTAAGATTTGTAAGGTGTGAGCTATGTTCAGGGTGAGGAAAATGACACAATTCTGAAGATGTTGACACATCTGTTATTGGGGCAGAATGCAACTGAGATTTAAGAAAGGTGACATGGCTGAAGAGCCATTTAAGAAGACAACTTTAGTAGCTGTGTTTAAGATAGATTGCAGGGTAGCAGTAGTAGAAAGAAATCAGCAGGATGTCTGTGGTATTGAAAGTTGAAATAAAGGGGAATGATTAAGGTGAAGTATGGAGAGAAATTTCCAGTTGACTGTATATGGGTGTAAAATCTCAATATATGCATTCTGAAAGTTGGGGGCTAGAACGGATAATAATGATTTAAATATTCTTTAATGGGTATTTATGAATATAATATTATTACTTTGAGGGTACACTTTTTTTAGTTTCTAATATGTACTCTTAATTATTAAGTCTATGCACAGTGCATCCTTATTATAAATAAAGCAAGTACATAGTTTTGATGTGGCATTCAAAAATATGATCTCAGTATAGGTTTAAATATTTTTGTTTTTACTTTATTTATTTTTGACAGGGAGAGAGAGAGAGATACAGAGACAGAGACAGAGACAGGAAGAGAACTGAACTGGGGGAGCTCCCAGTTCAGCATATGGGTCCGCATGGGCCGGGGCCGGGATTCGATCCCCGGTCCCCGATGCTGCAAAGTGAGCGCTCAACCCACCGAGCCATCCCGGCCTCCCCAATAGGTTTAAAGTATTCTTTTTATTTTAGGATCACTTGTTTTCCTTACATTATAATCTACTTATGATTTTTATGGCATAAACTAACTTTAAAAATTACTTACACTTTAAAATTCCATGATCTATGGATATGCTTTCCTAAGTGTAGGGCATTAATCTCTAGAGGTGCATGAGATAATTTTTGATTTAAAATTATTTTCAATCATAATATCAAAACAGTTTTAATGTAAATCTTAGAATACTCTATATTTCAATTATAGCTTGTCAAATCTCTACAAACTTTTTGATATTTACATAGATTAGGAGAAAATTTAGCACCTAATATAAAAAATTTAACTTTTTGTCTTTGATCTTTGACATAAATTTTGTTATGAAATTAAGCAAGTGAAATATATTGCACAATTGGTTTTCTTCAAATTTATAAGAGATAGCTTCTCTACTAAACTCTATAATCTATTTGATGCAATTAACTGGCCAGTTAACTTTATTCCAGAATATACCTTAAGAATCCACTGGAAATTTAACAGTGCCATTTACTTTTGTGTTGCAGCACTAGTAAATGTCAAGAATTCATGGAAAAGATGAGAGATGGATGAGAGTTAAAGGTTGCTTTAACCCTGGGACCCATGTGATTATGTAAACTTATTTTATTTATGGAGTGAGAGAAGATCTTTAATCAGAGCCACAGATAAATCATCCTAGTAAGATGAGCACTCCACTATATATCAGTGACATAGTTGTTGGATAAAGTAATAGAAAGAACACAGCTCTGCAGTAACAGAAATAAATGAGGCCTTGAAAACTGACTTTCCACTACTTTGGGCAGTCATCTGTCTCTGAGCCCTAGTTCCTTTATCTGTAAAATTGGGAAATAGGAAAATAATCTCTACCTCATATTGTCATGAGTATTTTTCAGGTAATGTCTGAAAAAATGTCTTGTATAAAGTAACAATAAATGGCTCTTATTAACTTTAAGCATATCAATTAACCATTGTCTTTATTGGTGTGTTGCATACTATTTTTCCAGCTTATTTTCAATTTAACTGCTATGCTAAACCACCTGGAATCCTTAACTCATGTTGCTCATCTTCCATCTCTAGACTGTCAATCTTGCTTTAATTCCCGAATACCTCACTTTCAGCATGTCTGTAAAGGATTACATTTGGCTATTTTATAGTTCCTTTTAATAAAAGAATGATGAATTATTATTTAAAATATTTTTAAATTCCAAATGGGCAAGGCATGATTTTTTAAACTACATTTTAGAATAGAACATTAGAATCTATAAAAATTAAGGAATATTTGTGTAGTGCTTAACAGTTTACATGCTTTTTAAATGTAAATTATCTCATTTGATTTGAGGTGAACATTATTTTTTAAATATATATATATATATATATATATATTTATTTAGTTATGACAGAGAGAGAGAGAGAGAGAGAGAGAGAGAGACAGAGACAGAGACAGAGACAGAGACAGAGACAGAGACAGAGAGAGAACTGAACTGGGGGAGCTCCCAGTTCAGCATATGGTTCCGCACTGGCCGGGGCCAGGATTCGATCCCAGGTCCCCAGTGCTGCAAAGTGAGCGCTTAATCCACTGAACCATCCCGGCTTCCCCAAGGTGAGCATTATTAAGCCTATATTTTTGAATTAGAAGAATTGAGATTTATAAAAATAACTTAATCAAGATGATCCTGCTAGTAATTACTAGAGCCTGGTCTTCTGATGACAGAAACATTAAACTTTTACATTGAGAAATAAGACAGTAAACACAAGGGGAAAGGGTGATACCCTAAAAGGAAAGGAGTATGGAGATTTAAAGCTTTGACTATATAGCATTACACATTTTGAGTGAAGATAAACTTCTCCATTCTCTTTCTTCTTTTCTGTATATATGTACACATACTCACATATACATAAATTTTCTTCTGTACCCTTATCATTAGTTTTGTTGAAGCACAATGGTATCTCTGTGTTTAAGCTTTCTGTTCTATAAACAGTCTTTGTTTCATCATAAAATGCTAAATGTGCCTCCAGGCTTGAAATCTATTAATGTTCAGAACAGTTCTCTAATCTGTTTAAAACAGAATAAAGGAAAGAAGGCAACTTGGCCCCCAGGAAAGAACTCTGGAGTGGCAATTAGAGGGCTGTGTTCATCTTGAGGCCACAGGCACGTTCTTTGTGTTTTAATGTGTTGGGAAAATTTTTTGCTTCTTTGCCCTATGTGGTGTTGTATGAAGTATGTATATATGTTAAAGTGAGTTATCTGTGTTAGTACAAATTAATTATTTTTTAACTTTGATGCTTATTTTTATCCTTTTTTTATAACTAGATAAATATAAAAATGTGAACAATTGTACTTTCATTTTTTTAAATATTTTTTTTTATTTTACAAGTTTTAGGTTTACAGAAAAATTGCAAATATATACTTTTCCCATCTTAACATCTTACATTAACAGCTAATGAACCAATATTGACAGTTTATTATTAATATTATTAATAAGTCAATAGTTTATTCATATGTTGTTGGGTTTGACCTGATGACCCGTATTACATTTAGTCATCATGTCTTCTTATGCTTCTCTTGGCTGTAAGAGCTTTCCAGACTTACCTTGATTTTCATGACCTTGACAGTTCTGAAGAGTATTGGTCAGGTATTTTATAGAATGTGTTTCAGTTGGGATGTCTGATTTAAAAAAAAATGATTAGACTACGGTTGTGGATTTTGGGGAGTGTAACCTCAGAGGTAAAGTGCCGTTCTTAACTAATAACATGACATCACTATTGATGTTAAATTTTATTGCTGAATGGGGTAGTGGTTAATAGGTGTCTTTATTGTAAATTTACTATTTTTCTTTCTTTCTATATGGTACTCTTTGGAGGAAAGTCACTGTGTGTACTGTCCACACATGAGTGAGAATTATGTTCCATTTCCTGAGTGTCTGTATCTATATAAGCTATTTGAAATTCTGCGCAGAGATTTAATTATTCCATTAATTAATTGAATGATTAGTTGATTGATTAATTTATTACCTATCATTTATTTACATGCAATTATATCAGTATGAACTTACAGATATTTATTTTAACTTTGGGCAAAATTCAGTGCAATTTTGCTTATTTCGTTGGTCACTTGTTCTAGCTTTGGCCATTGGGAGTTTTTTTGTGTTGGCCCTCCTGTCCCTTTAATATACCATCACTGTGGTTTTTTTGTTTTTGTTTTTTTTTCCCCCTGCCTTTTTACTTTCTGGTATTGTAACATGCTAGGGTTATCTTGTGTATTTTTTGCTTCAGTGGTAGAATCAGTCATTTCTCTCAGGAGCCTCCTTTTTATTGGAGTATGGTAATAGAAACCGCAACAAATAGGTGTATTCATCTCTACTGGGTAGTCATTCTTGTCTCAAACTCTCAGTTGACAGAGCAAGGAAATGTATGTGTATATATAAACAGGTGTGTATACACATACCTATAAATATTTTAATGAATTATGTTTATATAAATATTTTGGAATGAAGGAGGATAGCCTTGGCTTTTATAACATTTCTTCCCAAACCTTCCATGAGTGGGATAGCACACAAAACAGAGGCAAATTAGGACTTACTATTGAATACCATAATAGTAGCAAGAGCTCGGCAAAGTCTGTGAACAATATCTTATAAGTATATATTCTAAGCCAGCAATCACGACTTGGATTTCAACAGACTGGTTAGGCCTACACCTATGTTTTGTTTGTCTCACACTACTTTTTAAAACATTTGAATTATATAATCAACATTAAAATATAGAGGGATGTCAAATGCAAATATTGATTTATTGATTCTTTTTATAATTTATAAAGTCTGAGAAACACTGGACGCACATTATTGTGTTCCAATAACTTTGCATTCCAAGTTGTTTCAAATCTTGGTAAAGACTACACAAGCTCCATCAAGTCATCCACATCCATGTCTCATTGTCTCCCAGACCCTAGGAGGCAGCTCAGTTTCCATCCCACATGCATTGTTGTTTTTTCCACAGTGAGGAGGAGAGAAAAATATTTTTTGAACCCATGGGTAACACATTGGGAAAATGAAAGATAGCTTACAACATACCATACATGTTTTTTAAGCACAGTGGAGACAATATATTTCTCTGTGCAAGTGAGAAATTCTCCTATTTGCTTAATATGCAAAGTGAGACTTTCTCAAAATAAATACTACGTTAAAATTCCAATGCAAAATGAACTCTGCCCACTAAATTTGTACCTTCGCCTAATCTTTGGGGTTCAGAACATGTTTTCCTTTTGCCATTTCTACAGAATGACTTCATAAAGTAGTATAATCCAATGCAGAGCTTGGATTTTGATGCTGCCTTAATGTGTATACCATTATTATATGACCCAATATTAAATCTTTAGAAGACATCTCTAGGTCTCCTATTGTATTTTCTCTAACAATTTTTATAAATCTTGAATCATATCATTTTGTGTAAAAGGCCATACATAAATAATTTACTCACCATCTATAAACTATATTTTACTGTTGTAGCACTATGTTTTATTTTTGCCCACAGAGATCAGTTCAGTTATTTTTATTCAGAAGGGATGTGGATGAAGAAAATATTTATTAATTGTAGAGAATAGAGTTTTAGTGTGCTAAAGATATAGAATATGGATTAAGCATTTTATTTGACATTTGTCATCTGTTTTCAAAATGATGAACATTATGTGAAAATAAAAAAAGTTTGAGCCAACAGCAGTTACAATGAAAAGAAGTTCAGGTTATAAGTAGTGGGAAGTAAAGCAAGCTTTCAGCTTTTTTAATTTTTTTTTCCTGACTCAACCAAATTAAAAATATTTGGCAAGACAATGGACTTAAATTAAGGCAAAAGAAAAAAGGGTTATAATTACCAGAATAAAGATGAGTTTATATCAAATCTTAATTGTAAATATAAATATAATATAAAATTTTAAGGTACATAAAATAAATCAGGTTTAATAGTGTTACCACTACCCACCTCCTCCATATATTTTTGCATAATCGTCATAATTATAAGATTTTTCCATGTTTATGTATGTCTGGCTATCTGTATATATAAATATAGAAAAACAACATTTCACCATGGCTATACATGTATAATATTTTTATAAATATATGTACTTATAAAATTTAAAGTCTGCACCTGCCTAATATTAGTATATATAACCATTTATATAAAAGAAAATCTCTACAAGCACAATATATATATGAAACTACATTTCATATATATATTTACATATGATATTTTGTAGGTTTTTGGTTTTTTTTACCAGATATTTTCCCATATATAATGGTAACATTTCTATTAGATCCTGATGAACTCAATGGAAACTTCTGGTCTGCAGAACAATATATATGCTTTATGTACAAGTTAATTTCTTATGAACGTATGCCACATACATTAGCATTTATAAATATAAGTCTGATGAATGCAGCTTGAGTAGACATTAAGATCTGGACTTTCAGTGCTGAGAAATCAGAGCTTGAGTCAAGACTACCACCCATGCTACCAATCATTTTATTCTAACACCTACCTGACTACTGCTCAACCCAGGGAATGAATGTGATTGATGAAGAATGTATGATTAATAAAATTTATTTCTCTCATAATATTCAGTCCTGATGAAAAAGTTTACACCTGCAATAATACAGTATGGTTTCAAATCTGGGACCTCTCATTTCTGGAGTTAGGAATCCTGACTCTGGGGCAAGTTGTTTAATTTCTGTGAGCTACTGCCGGTTACCTCATGGGGATGATACTATGTTTAGAGTTAAGTGAGATCAAGAATATAAAACAGTTGTACAGTACTTAACACATATTACATATTTAATAAATACAAGCTTCTGTTGCTATTTCTGCTATCATTACTATGACTACTATTTTAATCTAAACAAAATTCTTTTATTTATTTATTTATTAAAAGATTTATTTTATTATTCTTGACAGATACAGAGAGACAGAGAGAAGGGTGAGGACCCAGAACAGTCTCCATAGTTATTTGTCATTGGATTTTGACATGGTTTTATTCCTCACCGGTGGGTGAGGGACGTGCAGAGCAGGAACTGGGCGAGGGCCTTCTGCATGGGAGGCCCGCCCCCTTGATCCAGAGGCTGAACCTGGGGGCTGAGAACCAACTAGGTGCCTCCCGCATGGGAAGAACACCCCAGTTCAGCATATGGGTTTGCAAGGGCTGGGGCCAGGGTTCGATCCTTGGTCCCCGGGACTGCAAAGCGAGCGCTTAACCCACTGAGCCATCCCAGCTTCACCACATAATTTTTAAAAATGGAATTGTCTTTTATTTTAATACCTCTCAAAAATAAAAATGACCAACATCCAAATGCTGAGTTACCAGTTCATCATCAATATTTGGAGATTTGTGAGGTACAGTGTTCCCTCGCTACTTCGCGCTTCATGGTTTGCGGCTTCAGTGCTTCGCCGGTTTTCCCAAAATATTCATCAAAAAATAAAAATGAAAAAATACAACCATGTTGGCAGCCACATGGCGGAAAGGAGCGTTGTTTCATGTGGATGCGCGAGAGAGAAGGATCCCTGCATGTCAAACACAGAGATGAGTTGACTCAGAGTCCATCCCACGGGCTCTCATAAAGGCGCGTGATTGGTTTCCGGTGCGACATCCACCAATGAGGAAATTCCTAGGGGCAAACCCTACTTCGCGGTGTTTCAGCTTTCGCGGAAGTTTCTGGTCCCCATTAACCGCGAAAAATGAGGGATCACTGTATGTAGATATGGCCATAGTATTTGCGACTGTTTGAAATGGAAACAAATTTAAACATTTTAGCCTGCAAATTATTATTAATAATAAACTACCATGTGTAGTACAATTGTACTTTGGTATCTGTGGGGGATACCCTGTTCCAGGACACCCTGTAGATACTGGATTCTGCAGATGCTCAGTTTTCTTATATAAAATGGTATAGTATCTGGGGATGCCTGGATAGCTCAGCGGTTGAACACTTGCCTAGCAATCATGAGGTCCAGGGTTCAATTTCTGACCCTGGCCCATGCAAACCATGTATGCTTAGCTGCGGCTCAACTGGTGGCCATAGAGATGGCTTGGTGGTGGGGGTTCTTGCCTCCCATGTATGGGAGGCCCCCAGTTTGGTTCCCTCCCCACACGGCCCCACATCCACTTGTGTGGAATGAAACATGTCATAACTAATGATGTACAAGTTTGGAGACTGCTCTGGGCCCTCCCCCATTCTCTCTCTCTCTCTCCTCTCGAGCAATGAAATAAATCTTTTAAAAAATATTGTAGTATTTGCATATAAGCTACACTTATCCTCCTGTAAACTTTGAATCATCTCTAAATTTCTAAAAGTACCTAATACAATATAATGCTATATGAATAGTTGTTAAACTGAATTAATTAGTAATAATGAGAAAAAGAAAAGGTCTGTACATGTTCAGGATATATGCAACCATCTTAGGCCTAATTACATAGTACATGTGAGCAAAAGTGTAACCTTTTTTTCCCCAAATACTTTTGATTTGTGGCTGGTTGAATCCTAGACACAGAACCCATGGACATACGAGGGCTTGACTGTACTAACTTTTGCTTTCTATTTCATGGTTTGTACCCAGTGTTTATGACACAAAAGAATAGAATTTGTTAGAAATCATCATAGTACCTCATTTGCAAGCTTAGGTAGTGCTTCACTTACCCTGTAGGTACCCTGCAGTTTCATGGAATATTGAAAACACTTGTGTTACTAATAATACCATCCAATTGCTTATGTGGCAATATTTTGTCATAAAATATCTCCATAAAAATTATATATTATGTATTATATTTCAGGTTAGGGAATACAAATGTTGCTAAAAGGGTTGAGTAATAGTCTAGAAATCTATGGTCAGTTGTGGTAGGTTCTGTTTTTGCCATTTGGTTTGAATAGATAGTATTTGGTTTTAAATTAAGATAGTACTGTATTATTTGACTTCAGCCATAACTGTAAACTGAAATGGAAAATAAAAATACAAGAAGAAAAATTTTGAATTAAATTCAAGATTTATTATATACATTATACATATTCCATGTAATCCTAGGTTATAGAGCTGGAGAAATCAATACTATTCTTAAGGGCATAATGACTTTCCAAAGCTCTGAAACTAAGGCTTCTTCTAGCTTCCAACATTGTACTAATCCATGGGATTATAAGGCATTAGGAGTTAGTATTTTCATGAATGGTGGAGTCATTGGGCTGAGTGGGATTTCACTTTGTAAGTCTTAAAACTGATTATCTACTCCATCTCATTTTAGCTAGGTTTATGAAATATACCGTATTTTTCGGCGTATAAGACGACCCCCTAATTTTATAGTTAAAACATAGGTTTAGGCCTATATTCGCTGTATAAGACTACCCCCCCACTTCCGAGGCTGTAGTCTTATACAGCGAATATAGGCCTAAACCTATGTTTTGACTGTAAAATTAGGGGGTCGTCTTATACGCCTGGTCGTCTTATACTCCGGAAAATACGGGGTAAATGGAATTTTTTTCCATTGCCATTAATGATATAATTTGACTTATTTTTTCTGGATTTTGCTCTTTATTTTTTGATGTTTGGCAACTTCCAAATTTCAAGAGAATGTTTTTCTGTAGGGTTTTTAATTTTTTTTCACTTTATAGTTTATCAAATTTGAATTAGATTTATGCAAAACTGTTGGAAATGATTCTCTCTAATACTCTTTAGAAATTGCCAAGTGATTGTTATTTGTATATTGTCAACTATTTTAATAGAATAATTTTCAGGTTATATTTATTGTCAACTCTGTAAAAGCCTTCTGGCTGGTGAAAGGATGATAAGTTGTTAAGCAACTGCCTTTGGAACAGGACAGAGGGCGAGAGGTACCAATCACTCTCAGAGTGACACGAAAAAGATGTTGGATCTAGGAATCTGTCTTGATACCAAAGAACATTGATTAGCATATCATTTTCTGTATTTCTTTCATTCTCCTCTTTGTTTTTTTAAATAAAATTTTTTTTTATTAGTGGAAGGAGAGCTTTCAGGAATGGTGAACTGATTCTTTATGGCTGTATCCTCACTAGATTATACGGTCTTTTCAGGGCAAGGCGGTGATTTCCTAGATATCTTCCCAGGACCTGTTGAAAAATAAATAACCTGAAAGAAAACCAAAAGAATTAGACTGTTCACTCTTCAAGACAGAACAAACTGCTCCAGAATATTCTTGATCTTGTAAGAAACATAACTTCTGAACTTCTCTGACTGTTGCCAACACTTGCCTTCACGTGGCCTCTTCAGTTTCTTTCTCTCTTTTTCCATTTCTGTCCTCAGGCTGAACCCTCTTCAGTTCATACTGGGACCACAGTAATGACCACCTTCTTGGTTTGCTGAGTGGAATCTTACTCTCCTCTATGATTCTCCCAGTTTACTCTGCAATCTTAGGAGATTAAATCTTCCTCCTTTCATTCTGCCACTCAATGAAAGAAAAGACTTCAATGCTATATCGTATCACCATCAACCAAGTTAAATACAACACAGTTAGTGTTCAGTATTTATATGATTGGAGGTAGCTGACACTTAATGGCCTTTCTTCCATTTATGTGGTAGATAAATACAAGACTCAATCTCAGGCAAACCAAATTCTAGAATGCACACCATGCACATCCTATCTTCAACTTTTTCTCTCTGAGTAATTACTTAAGTATCGCTCCAGTTATTATTCATGAAGCTCCTAGCCAGGCATTCACAGGCAGTGAATACTTAATAGTGTTATATCGATTTTTGATAATAAATTAGGTAGACAGTTAAAAATATACATCTTTTATTCCTATAAATTGTTATTTTGTTATTTGAATCTCATTCATTGTTTTTCAATTCTGTTATGCTTTTCTTTTTTTTTTTTTTTTCTGTTATGCTTTTCTGAAGATGACTCATTGTATTTGGTTTAAGTAAAAGTACAGTCAAATTATTAGATAATTAAGATCATTTTCACTTACTATTTGAAGCCAGGGCTAATAAAGTTATTTATACAACTCCCTTAAAGCATACAAACTTAATTTTATTTGATTTACAAATGGTTTTAAAAATTGTTTTTAAAAATATAAACCCAGGTTTGTAATCTTTCCTAAAATAAGTTCTCTCTCTCTCTTTTTTTTTTTTCCCTCTGATTTGCTGAAGTTGTCTCTACTAAAACAATACTGTTATTCTGGAATGTTGATGTGGTAGGAAACTTGTACTTATGTCATTAAAAAGTAGGCCATGATTACATATCATAGAAATAGATGTAAAACGTGGCTATTCTGGCCTCTGAGGTCAGAGTACCATGCCATGAACATGTTTAATCACTTGTCCATGTAATTTCAATGACTTAGTTTTTCAAGTAACAGGCATTTCAACATAGACGATCAAAATATGAACCTCTGTGGATGAATTAATACCTACCTAATAATCAAAGTCTATTATCCTCTGAGTTAACCTCAAATTCAGTATTTATATTTTATCATTTACATTACATAGAATTCAAATATTATTATGAGAAATATGTAATTATTGATAAACATATAGAATCTCTCCCTTTGTCCTTTAATTTGTTTTACCAAGTATAAGAGGTAAATTTAGTTAAAAGTTACATATACAGTGAAATTCTATTGGCAACAATATGACTAATTGAATCATAGTGGAGTATTCTTGCCAACAATTCAGTTCTTAAATTCACATTTCCTTAGAGTTTCAGATTTTCACCTTTATTGACAAGAGAGGATATCATCAATCAGTGTGTTCTCCAGAAGCCAAATTGCATGGAGAAACATCAGACATTGTTTTCTTCCTCCAGGTCTAGATAGGCTTGAGTATTTTATTAGTGAGCTCTAAACCTAGTTGCTCATTCTTTCTGCTCAATAGAAATCTTGTGACATATACCTTTCTCTATGAAGTAAGTAGAGTGCTTATAGCTGTCCTCAGTGTACAACAGCAAGGCCAACCTTTGACTGTTAAAGCTCAACTCAGTTCAATAAAATGTCCAAAGACTATCTATCTTGGTATCTTCAGACAATCTAATTCATTAAACATTTTTTTTTCCTGCTGAAAATTTTTAAGCAAAAGTTAAATTTTCTTATTAAATGATTGTCATGTTTTCATGAAATTTTTAAAATAGCACAAACAATGTAAGAGCAGAAAGGAATATTTTTTTGATGCTTTGTGTTTTGCTTGCTATTTAGTCACATTGGTAAAGTGTCCCATTATTTCAGCTTTACAAAGCATTTAACTGCCAAAAACATTTTCTGTGACCCAAGAAAGAACTTGAAATTGCTGTTGATGATGACAACACTTAAAAATGACATTTTTCCTCGTAAGAATAGTCATTTAAAAATACTATGTAATATTCTTCAGGTCTTTGCTTATAATCTACTTTATCTGTGAGATCACCTGTGATTATTGAAATTAACCCCAGTCTCATCTCTCCACTCAATTCACTTCTCTTCTAGCATTCTGTCTTTATAACAGTTGTAATTATTAGAAATATTATATGATTATGTACTTATTTTATTATTTTATCTTTCCCTCCACTAGTGCACAAGCTCCTTGGGGAATAAACTTTTTTTCTGTTCTTTTCACACTTACATTCTTAACACTGATATGTTGCATAATATATAGTAGATTCCATATATATATAATATGAATGAAAAAGAAATATATTGAACTTTTTGATGTGGTTTGTGATTTAAAAACTAGACTCATAGTTCACAGTTACTTACATTGTAGAATTGGTTTATCTTCTGAAATTTTCTTCATCCCTATAGTGAAATACTTATCTCTGTAAAAGAGGTGATAGAAAAGTGTAAACTCTTTTCAAAGCCAACATGTCTATTTAAATGTGGCAGTAATCTTCTGATTTTATTTTCTTCCTTTCCTTTTAGTCTGTGCAGCTACAGTGACTACACATTGCGTCTCAAATCTTATGTTAGATGGCAAGAACACAGCTATGGACATGACAGAGATATCCTGCCTCAGTGGAGATTATAGTCTTGGGGGTAGTAAAGCAAAATTTAGGAATGAATATGATCTATTTCTTAGAGAAATAAGCACCCTTTCAAAATTGAGCATATATTAGGTGTTCAAAAATAGTTGTTAAATGAATTTTTAAAGAAATTTTAAATCAAAATTTAATCACTTAAATTATTTATATAGGTGAAAAGTCGAACATTTCTTTCTTTTTTTAATGGAATCACTTCTCACAGTATCTCTGATTAACAGGATTTGGTCTAAAAGCACACACATAAATTCTGCAAAATAATGCCATCTTTCCATGAGTTACTAGATGAAGGAAAATTCTTATGCAAATCAGGTGAGACTTTTTTTTTAGAAGTAAAAGTATTCGGGAATGTGTTGTCTATAAGTCTGTTACCCGTGTCCAGGGAAGTGTCTGGCACAGAGAAGACAGAAAATACATTTTTGTCAAATTGCATTCGACAAAATATTACTTAATGACTATAAGGTGGCAAAAGTATTTTTTTTATTTTGTAGCCAAAAAGATCTCTAGAATATCACAATACAGACATCTTATTTTAGTTTACTCATTTCTTTTCTTTTTCTTTGCTTCAAGGTCAGTTATGGTCATAAAATTTATAACTGCTATAGACAGAATCATTAAAAGAGCAAATCTAAAACGACTAAAGCATTCATGCCATATGGGGACATGAACGTTACTATAAACTTCACAGAATATTTTCTTTGATAATGTAGTGCATAATATGTTTATTTAATAAATGCCTAAATTACAATTCAACCTCTTTTCCTAAATCTTAGCATAAATGAAGTTTGAATGAATGCACATAATACAGTTAAGTCACTCTTCGATTCCTAACTTGAAAATAATTACCTAGGCCATATACTCTATTTTGACCATTTTGAGAATAAATAGTCCACTTATAAAAGTTAATATCACTTAGTAGTTTTTGCATGTAGAAGAAAAGAGGAAGATTTTAAAGGTGAAAACAAAAATGAAATTTTACATATAAACTATTATTTTGTTCACTCATTTTCTCTTCTTGAATATTTAAGAAATGTCTCAAGTCATCTCCTCAAAAGGAACTAAAATGTTATTCTTTAATCTTTTTATGTATTTCATACTCAAAACATGGATTTTCAGATTTTTTAGCAAATTAATTATGGTCTGGGCCACTGTATGTAAAATGTAAGGGATTTTTTCCTGCCAGTTTATAGGAGCACAAATAACAAGCTAAAGGTACAGCTGACAATCTTCCAGCTTTTGTAACACTAACCATCTGTTTTCTATAAGGTAATTGTTGTTTTTCTTGTTAAATTCTCCCTGTATTTTTCTTGGGATTTCTTGTTTTGGTCTATGAATTCTACCCAGTGATACAACTCACTAGTGCACCATAAAAACACAAACAGATTCTGCAGAAGCTATGTAAATGTGATAGTAATCTTCTGATTTTATTTTCTTTCTTCCCTTTTAGTCTGTGCAGCTACAGTGAATACACATTGTGTCTCAAATCTTATGTTAGATGGCAAGACCACAGCTATGGACATGACAGAGATACCCTACCACATTTAAATCAGAATTTCACTGTACTGATCTAAACTGGACACTTTTCCAGAGAGATTTATTAATAAAACACCAAAGGGTCATAATGAGTAAAATGATTTTAATTTAAGGGTGTTTACACTTTTAAAAAGTGATTATTGAATGAAATTTCATATTTGTGGTAGTTCTTAGCAGTACATTTTGCTGGGGAAGGGAGTAAATTATATGGCACCTTTTATCTGTGTTGTCATTTGGAAAGGACAAAAAATATATTCTTCTCTGACAACTGGACATAAGGAAGGAAAGGCAACTAATGGGCATGATCACTCTAAGGAACAGTGGTTTCCTTGTTTCTTTCATTTAAAGAATGTATGCATAATGGAAAGTGCTATGGTGATGATGACAGTAATTTATCCTGAATCTGGCGTTATAATACTAGAGAAGCTTTTAAAAAAATACAGGGGATGCTAGGATGGCTCAGCAGGTTAAGCGCTCACTTTGCAGTCCAGGGTCCGAGGATTGAATCCCAGCCCCAGTCCATGTGGACCCATATACTGAACTGGGGTGTGGCCCCCCTCAGTTCAGTTCTCACCATGGGATGTGGGAAGCCCCAGTTTTGGCCCCCAGCTTGTGGGGGTGTGCCTACCATGTGGAGGCCCCTGCCCAGTTCCTGCCCTGCTCGTCCTACTGCCCACCGGTGTGGAATGAAACTATGTTGAATACTGATGATGTACAATCACGGAGACTGCTCTGGGCCCTTCCCCTTCTCTCTGTCTCTATCTGTCTCTGTCTCTGTCAAAACAAAACAAAACAAAAATATGGATTTTGTTGCAAAACAAAATCATAATTACAAAATGTAAGGTTTAGGAATTGATATTTAAAAATTTTTGAGTGATTATGATGCTAAGCCAAATTTGAGAAGAACCAACTTAAAACAAAATCAAAACTGAAATTAATATTTAAAAGAAACCCTTCAATTTCAGAGATGTACAGCAATCAAAGTCACACAACACATAATATTTTGGGACTGATTTTGGGTGAAATCTTTAATTGAAGGAAGAACTGAAAGATTATAAAATATGCTAATATTCTGCCAGGGCTTGAATAGCCTCTTGTCAAGGTGCCATATAATTAGCCTCAAAAACTCTCCCACTGTGATTATATTAAACACTGGTGTATCGCTGTGGGCAGGTAGCTCAGGTATTATGACATTAACAGGCCCAACTAATTGCTACAGTGTCTTTGTTCAGTATCATATGCTAACTCAGCAAAATTCCTCTTGCCCTCTAAAACTCAGCTCTCCCTTCTTTCCTACATCTTATCTGTGCTGTTCCTGAAATCTTAGTACACTCATGTTTTGTGATGTTGTTTATGTGGACAGATCAGAAGCCTGATTATTAAATACTTAACATCAGGGTGTTTTGTGGGAGAAACAGGATTCCTCCACTGTGATCACAGCTTTTTGCAAATGGATTTCTGCCAACATAATGTAATGCATGATTTCTTTCTCCATCCTCACCCTACTCCAAATTTTGATAGGTTCCCATTGGGGGAAGAGAGCACCTGAGCGTGAATTTACATTTGATAGACATATAAATGAGGTTGAAATGGACAAGAGAAGTCTGGGATCTCTTGTGTTCAATAATAACCAAGCCCTGTGTTTGAATAACACATGTTGATTTTTCAAAATACTTTCATACGCATTTGATTGTCAAAACAAGCTTGTATGGGAGCAGTATATTACCCTTATTTTTTATGTGAAAAAATTTGAGGGTCAAAACAGTTTTTATTTGTCAAAGTTTTCATAACAATAATATTCAATGCCAGAATTAGAAAGCATAATAAATGAAAAACTAGGGTTCCTCAACACCTCCATTCCCATTCCCCCTGTATCACTTTGCCCAATGACTAGATTAAGAGTCAAAATATATCTATGAGTAAAGGGCAAGTCAAAGTTGTGAGTCTGACCTCGCATTTTCCATTTCTCGTTTGATTTGAGTTAGCCTAGTGTTACAAGGCCTCTCTACAGAACATACTAGGTTGTATATATTGCATTTTATTAAATATGATCATTTTTGTTATTGCTGTTATTAGGCCTTTTGTTTGCAATGGATTTCTTTTAATTATTATTACAATTCTACCTCTGTAGGGGAATTTAGATTTGACTTACTTTGTAGACAGTCTCTGACTTACATGTTTTGACTTAATGATTCTTCCACTTCACTATGTTACAAGAGTGATACACATTGATCTTTTCCCAGGCTAGTGATGTGGAGTACAATATTCTCTTATGATGCTGAGCAGCTGCTATGAGCCACAGCTCCCAGTCAGGCATGCAATTACAAGGGTAAATAAACAATACAGTGATACCTTGGAATCCGAATGCCCCCAAACTCGAATAGCTTGGAATCTGAACAAAAAAACTAAGCAAATTTTGCCTCGGAATCTGAACGCTGCTTTGGAGTCCAAACACCAACACATTGTTCGAGTGGGACATATCAACTATATGGCCCATAGCTTTATCCGAACGCCCAGTTGTCTTGGAACTCAAACGTTTTAGAACTTGAACAGGGTTTTGGGATGGATTAAGTTCTAATTCCAAGGCATCACTGTACTCTACAGCAGTGGTGTCCAAACTTTTGTCTTCCCTGGGCTACAATGGAAGAAGAATTGTCTTGGACCACACATAAAATACACTAACATTAAGGATAGCTGATGAGCTAGAAAAAAAAAAGTTTACAAAAATAATCTCATAATGTTTAAGAATTTGTGTTTGGCTGCATTCAAAGCTTTCCTGAGCTACAGATTGGATACACCTGCTCTACAATGTACTGGCTTGCCAGTGTTTTTTAGACATGTTTATTGTGTTCTGAACATGTTTAAGGTAGATTACACTAACCTATGATATTTGGTAGGTTAAGTATATTAAAGCATTTTTGACTTTTGATATTTTCAACTTAATGATGCATTTAGGGGATACAACCCCATTGTATGAAAGTCAAGGAGCATCTTATTTTATTTGCATGTTTTACTAAGAAACATACCTTATTCTCCTTGAGTTTTAGGACTTTTTGACATTTTAATATTGTTGTCAAAGAGCTGATTTCCTTTTTCTCTTAAGAAATTCTGCAGAAAGTTCCACTTTATATGCTCCAAGTGCCATACCACCTTTCTTAAAATCCACCCTTGTTTAACAACATGGAAAGAAATAAAATTGTATATTTTTTGTTTTAACATTAGGGAAGAGAAATAATTTTTTTTAATATAAAGACACTTAAATATTAATATACTTAAAGAATAAAAATTGTAATCATAACTGAGGGAAATTTGCCAGTCTCTTTCCATCACACAAAATATAACCATTTTAAACATCTATGTATACCAACTGTTAGATAAAATATGTTTTACTCCCTTATTCTTTTTTTTACTAAAATTTTAAATTATTTAAATCTTAAAATAGACACACTGAATGATTGTGAAGCTAAATTAATTTAAAGTATAATCTAGTTTCTATTTAAGAATCCATTTTTTTTTAATGTAGTTGACATCTTTAGAACACTTTAAATACTGGAGTTTGTAATTCATCATACATGAGCTGGCACAAAGTAGCATAAAGTTATGGCTAGGAGAAAGTATTCACTGCATATTTCATATTCCTTTAAGTTCTGAGTAAACTCTTCACTCCCTCTATATATAGTTAAAGGAATCCAAAGCCTTGGGGCCCATAAGGAATACCGTAAGGACACCCTCCCCTAATTCATGAGAAGAGTAGAACAATGTTGGAGATACAAATTCTATACATATAGTTTGATGTGGATATGAAGAATGACTTTACGTATGCTTTAGAATTTCTAACACCCAGAGATGTCATTGGTAAATGTAAATGGGCATGAAGTAATGCCTCTAATTACTCTACTGTTTTATTTAGCAATTTAGATGTTATACATGGCCTTGTTCCCCATGGTTGAACCTCTACAACTCCAGGGAAATTTCTATTGGTGGAGACATATGAGGTCTGACAATTAAGTTATTGAACTTGCCACCATGCACTTTTTTGATCATGGAGAATTAGCTGGCTTCCATTGTGCACTTTGATGCTTTGTTTCAGAGTCGTATTGGTACACCCATGTTTCATCACCAGTAATAAAATGCAGCCCAAAATATCTTGCCTCTCCAAAAGATCTTGGCAAACTCAAACTCTGACATTCTCATGATGGCCCACAAAAACATGTAATGATAATAAAGAATACCACTTAGCAAGACACCACAGCATCAACATGAACAGCTGTGAGACACTGATATACCAAGAGTATGAAACCTTACCGAACTCTTTGCCAACAACTCATAGCTCTTGCATTGTGACAATGTACCAGCTCACATAATGCTGTCTGTGAGGAATTTTTTAGCCAGTGAATGGAATTTTCTGGGGAATATCTCATTTCCTGTGTACTATAAACCAATCTGAAAAAGAACTGAATAATAGTTAGTATGTAGTTAGCTACTATCCATACTTATAAAAATTCTAGAAGGCTTATTTGTGTTATGGAGATGGTTTTCTCCATTAATATCCTGTGAAAACTCAGGAAAGCTAGAGGACATTTCACCAGATATTAGGATGGTAACATTTGGTGGCTACATGGGCGTAGCATCAGGAAATGAAATATTGACCAGTTAGAGTTGGGAGCTGAATAGAAAGACAGAATGAAGTTCACATTCTTAGTATTTTCTTGCTTCCCATTGGTAACAAATTCATTGAAAAACAACAACAACAACAACAATCTCTTATCTGTAAGATACAACATTCTTCATTCTTGTTTTTTTTTTGTTCAAGTTAATCCAGACTCTTCTTGCTTTTCATCAATCATATGGGCTATCAGCTTATTACTCTCTATTCAAAATTTTACATTCAGAGTGTGAATTTTTATTTTTATTTATACATACTTGTTTTCCCTTTATTCTTTCTTTAATGTAGCAATCCAGTTGTCTAACTTAGAATGTAGTAGTTAAGAGGGTGTGGTTGTTCAAATATTGGCTCTGCTACTCATTAACTTTATGATCTTGATTAACTGCAAGCCTCTACCAAGGTGGTTGTAAGGTTAAGTATAAAATTTTCATAAGGCACTTAACATAGCCCTTACAAGATAAGAAATAATAGCTATTAATATTTACAAGTATACTGGGTTGTTCATCCTTAATATTTATCCCAATATACCTTAAATAGGATTTAGAATTTTTTTTAATGATATTTATTTATCTTTTCAGATGTATTCAGTGTCTAGACCAGGGGTGTCAAATTCAATTAAAACACGGGCCGTCTGGTGCAACAGGCAAGATTCACGCAGGCCACATCACATTTACAAAGGTCGCTTGAACTGAGTCACCTCATTTATACACGCCCACAGGCCCCCAGGAAAGGCACTGGGCCACATGTATACTCGTCTCCAGTAGTTAAAGGGTTAACGAGGGAATTGTGTGTACTGTATTACCTCGATCTCCCCTAAGTGCTATTTTCTTCATAACAATTTTTTCTATTTTCATTTTATTTCAGAGCATTGTGGGCCATAAAAAATTACCTTGCGGCCCGTGGGCCACCTGTTTGACACCCCTGGTCTAAACCACTCTTCTATCCTGTAAATATCTGCATTAATTATCTACGAATGCTTTGTAACAAAATATGACAGACTGGGTGGCTTAAAACAGAAAGGTATTGTCTCCCTATTTGGGAGATAAGAAGTCCAAAATTAAGGTGTCAGCAGGGTCATGATTTTGAAACCCGTGGAAGGAGAATTTTTTCTTGCCTCTTCCTAGCTACTGGTGGTTGCCTGCAGTCCTTGACTTACCTTGGTTTGTAGCTATAGCACTTCAACCTGCCTCTATCACATGTGCCATTTTGTGTCTTCTCTACTCTTTTTATAAGGATACCAATCATATTGGATTAAGGGCCCACCCTACTCCTCTATTACCTCATCTTAAGAAATTACAACTTCAAAGGACTTATTTCCAAATAAGATCAACACATCTTTTGAGGGGACACAATTCAGCCCCTTACCATATCAAAAGATGTTATTTTCTCCATTCATTCCTGAAACTTGGAAGTTATTTTTCAATGTTTGTAATAACTATCCCACCCACAGTTAATATCTTTCCTGTTTTCTATTTGCTATATCATGGATTTACCACCTTTCTTTATTCTTAGAACAACTATTTTTTTTAACTACAGTATAACATTTTTATCTAGTGTCCTTAAGTCTCATTTTCTTCCAATTCATTTTCAGTTCTGTTGTTAGATTAATATTCTTGAAAGCTACTTATACATTCTTCTATCTATGTATCTATCATATCTATCTATCTATCATCTACTTACCTATCATTATCTATCATTAATAATCTATTGAACAAACATTTATAGGATATCTTATATTTGTGAGGCATTATTCTCCAGTCATGAGACAAAGAGAGATTAAATGTTATTCATCCTCAAGAAATATATAGCCTCGTAGAGTCTACGTGTAAACTAACAAGTGAGTTTGATAAACTTTCAGGGACTATGCTAGAGTATATAAGAAGGTGAGATTAGAGTGCAGAGAAAAGAGTGATCAAATTATATGGGGGAAAGGGGCAAGTCATGAAAACCTACTGGAGGAAGAGACATTACTATCCCCAAGAACTCACATCACCTGTTTTCTGTAAATTGAACTGTTCTCTCTTGATATGACATATTTGCCCTTCTCTTCCTGCCTCCTTTAGGAGGTTGTTGCTGCCTTCCTAGGCAGTCTTCTGTGCCTCTGCCATCTAAAATATCTTGCACTTTTCAAGCCCTACTCTAGAATCTACTTCGATTCCTCCCTCCTCAGATAAATTCAGCTTATAATGATCCTATCTTTTCTGACATAAACCATTTGCTACCTTGACTAATTGTGGTCATTGGAGGAATAACTGGATAGGAGATACTTTAGCTAGTCCTTAGTAAATAACTGTTTTCTTTTGCTTTTTTTTTTAAGATTTATTTTATTGTTTTTGACAGAGACAGAAATAGAGAAGGGGGAGGACCCAGAGCAGTCTCCATAGTTGTATGTCATCAGTTTTCGACATGGTTTTGTTCCACACAGGTGAGCGGGAGCCACGTAAGGCAGGAACTGGGCTGAGGGCCTCCCACATAGAGGGCACACCTCCTTGATCCAGGGGCTGAACTGGGGGGTGAGAACTGAACTGGGGGCCTCCTGCATGGGAAGCACACCTCAGGCCAGTATATGGGTTCACACAGGATAGAGCAGATCCTTGGTCCCCGGGGCTGCAAAGCAAACTCAACCTGTTGAACCATCTTTGCTTCCCTTAAATAATTATTAAAAGCATGGTTTTATAAACTTATATTTTTATGTACGCAACTAAAAGATCTCCTGGAATAGCTTGTGTGTCTTTTACTTTTGTGTCTCTCTGGCATGGGATGTAGTGAAACATAGAATAGACTCTTGATAAATATTTAAATAGTCTATGAAAATGGAAATGAATGGATTTGCTAAGTATAAATAAACGAACTTCTAGCACAAGTATTTGATACCTTATTTCATGCTGTTCTCTAAATTATAAAGTATCATCCATGGACAAAACTCATTGTCTTTCTACCTAGACATTATATGACACAACTATTTTTGATTTCTTAAAATGTCAAGGCAGTATAATCTGGAATTGTGTATCTAACTTTGAAAAACAGTACTTAAATTTGGCTTTGCTGAATTTTGAAATGGCTGGGGAACTGGACCTGGAAAAACTCATTTACAATTCACTACAATGTTGCCAGACTTAGTCATCAAAGGCAACTGATTCCTCCCATGTAGTTGTACTCCAGTGTCCTGGCTTCTACATTGTTGGTTGGCACCCCTCCTCCCCTCTAAGTCACCTACTATGGAGGCACCAGGAGGTTTAGAAACAAGAGTGCTGTTGTTTCACCCTCAGGCAAGAGAAAAGATGGCAAAGAAAGGAAAATAGGAAGTAATGAGTGAAAGGAAGTGCCCATTCTCTTTCGGATCCATCCTGGCCAGTTGGCAGAGAGAAGGAGTCCATTGCCAGTTACCAGCAATGAGCCAGGAGTGACAATGTCATATGGCTTGAAAGTGAAGTTTTGGAAGAAACTACTTTGGAACTTAGTTTTTTCACCTAAAAGAAACTAAAAAAAGTATTAAATTAAAGAAAAGGAAATAGGGAAATTGCAGAACTTGAATCACAGACCTTTTTTGACTTTTTTTTTTTTTTTTTACATAAACTTCTCTAGCCTTGGTGGAGTATTCCCACAACAACCTGGTTTGCCTTTGGTTTTATACTTTAAAAACTGTGTTCTGGGGAAGCTGGGATAACTCATCAGGTTAAGCATTTGCTTTGCAGCCCTAGGGATCAAGGATCGAATCCCAACCCCAGCCCTTATGAACCCATGTGCTGAACTGGGGTGTGCTTCTCATGTGGGAGGCCCCCAGCCCAGTTCCCACCCTGCTTGGTCACCGCCCAGCTGTGTGGAATGAAACCATGTCAAAAACTGATAATGTATAGCTTGGAGGCTGCTCTGGGCCCTCCCTTCTGTCTCTGTCAAAAACAATAATCTTAAAAAAAAAAAAAGTTGTTGATCATGGTCCATCAGTGGACCACCAAGCAGTTAAAAAAAACTAACAAACCTTTCTAGTCTGTTGTTATACTGGTTCTTTCATGGGTTGTGAGCTGCGTAGGGATGGGGAGGACTTCATTACCTTACTCTGGTATTACCAGTGCTTGACAGAATAACAAATAGATGATAAATAGTTGTTAAATAAACAAACTATATTATTTTTTAGAAGCACATATTATGTTATTTTGATGTTTGCTTTAAGAGTAAGTGCATTTACTTTAGAATTTGAAATCATCCTTAATGACAAAGATATTAGAAAATGAAAACATCCAAGGAATCTTGAAGCCCACACAGGGATCTTGAAACTGTGGTGTTAGCTGTTCGGTGGCTCTACCATGGGGCCCACAGATAGTGTATTTGTGGGTTTCTACTCTCTCACTGATATACACTCAGACTTCCCTAGAGATTGAAATACATTTTGTTACCTAATAGATCACTGAAGGACAGTCAAATAGATGATCAGTCTACTTTTGATTTAATGCCACCGGAATTCTGTATTTCTTTCACTACTAGCTTATTTGATGTTTGCTTTTATAAACATAGCTTTTCTCCTTCAATAATTGAAGGTATTTTTTTGTTAGGGGTTATAGAAAATCTTCAAGTTGGTGTTCCTGAGAGTTTGTTCTAGTTAATTAAAATTAATAGTGTTAGGCAAAGACCTCTCAAAGCAGAGGAAGATTTCCAGGATAAGTACCAATAATTCAAAAAAGCCCCCAAACTCTGTAAATTAATGAAAAACTAAAATTGCATTTATTATTTCAATGTATATGCAGATTTTTCAGAATTGACTAATATACTTGTGTATGCAAACTTATTTTTTCTCCTATAAGAAAATTTAATTACTTGATACAGCTTCTGTATATTTTGATTGTTTTGGGCAAGGAAGCTGGACTCCAAATGTCTCATTCTGTGATCCAAAATATGCTCTTGTACTAGACAAGTATTCAATAAAATTTGCTGAATAAATAAATATTGACTAAATGGATTAAATAATGCCTCCAATCCTATTGCCAGATTGACTAATTTATTTGGATTAACTTTCATCAGCAATTTAAGGAAAATTTTTTTGTGATATCCTAGAACATTTCATTTTGCCTAGAAGTAAAGGTCCATATTTTCTTTTTCTATATGTTAATAAGTAAATAAACTGAGGCATACTTTTCCTTTATTAAAGCAAAACACCCAGTTAATCTGTTTTCTGCCCAATCTAAAATTTACACACCACAGTTTAGCAAATGTTCTACATTCTTCTCCTCTGATCTCAACACCTGGTAACCACTATGTTTAGCACAAAATAAGTTCCATACCTATGTGGGATTAAACAAATAATTTTAAAAAGTTTGGAAACTCTGAACCTTCCCACAGATATTTTAAGGAAATAACAACAGTGTATTTTTCCTTTATAAATATTTTCTTCATAATTACTGTGTTTTAAGAAATTAAAATATGAATTTAATAGTAATCATAAAATTCAGTGTTTTAACAGAACAAAAAAATGAATAGTATTGATTAATCATTAATAATTTAAAACTTTTGAAATTTCAGTAAAGCTTGTCTATGTTCACATTTCTTCTAAATAAGGGTATTTTCATTTGATATCCATTTGTTTACTTATTAAGGAAAATTTCTCAGAAGCACAAAATTTTATAGGTCAAAAATCACAGATTTCATATTTTTGTATTTTTTTTATACAACCACCATATAATCAAGTATTCCTAGTTTAGCTCTGTATTTTGCTAAAGAAACGTACAAATTTTTTTTTTGGTGCAGTAATGGTATATGGGAGAAGAACATGATTGTCTAGGTTATTGGCCTTCTCAGCCTCCTCCCTTTCCCTTCTCCCTTTCTTCCCCCATTCTCCTGCTTCTAATTGCTTTTCTTATCTCTTGTTCCCTCTACAAGCACAGAAATTTCCCAATGAATAACTTTACTTTGCATCTAGAAGGCTGTTAATATAACTTCCCAGTAAAGGCAACAAGTGTCTTTCTCTTCTGGAATAATATTGTGGCATTTGTCTGGTGTTGAGATTCTGTACATATTGAGGCTTGATCTTAAAATAGTAATGAGTATGGTGACTTCTATACAATCATGAATGTGTATAGAAGGTAAGCTGAAAATGAAGATAAAGAGATGGATTTTAATTCTGAAATAATGGTTTTTAGTCTTATTACTTGCTCTGGAAGTGATTTGGTAGGGAATGCCAGAAAGGGTAAAATCCATTTTCATTTTGTTCTTCAGTAAAATTACATTCTAATTTAAAATAGCTACAAAATAGACATAAATTAAATCTGGGTAGGTCAGTACAAAAATTGGGCATTGTGAGTATTAGTTCAAGTCTCGAATTATACCCAGTTGGATAAACTTAGAAATTATGTCTTCAAGGTAAAAACACTAGTGCCCACCTGCCTGTACAAATGAGCTCCTCAGGTAACAGTGCCACCCCTGAAGGGCCCCTTTAGACACTTCAAAATATTTTACAATCTTTGGCAATTAATGAATGAGATCAAAGAGCCTTTGAGAACTGTGGGATGTTTAGGTTAAGGCGAAGCATTGAATAAAGAATAACACAATAAAGAATGAGTTATTAGACTACAATGTCTGTATTTTTTCTGGAGGCCTAAATTGTATTCTGTGTCAGGGAAGAAAGCAAAAGAAAGCAAAATGAAGCTGCAAAGAGCTCATAAGACACAAAGTTGAATTAATTCTAAAATTGTCTTATATTAAATATTTAAATTTATACCCTTCTGTGTATCCCATATTGAATGCTGTATTATAATATAAAAATAACTCATTTTAGTTACATGTTCTTTTCAGGATATAATAATATATGGAATAAATAACATTAATACATTGTGGGAACATAGTGCTATTGGGTATTTTAAATTCATATAGCTTTGGCCCACATTTGAATAGCAGCAAAAAAATAGGCCTTTAAAAAAAATTATATAACAGCAACAGGATCAAAGCAAATAACTTTACATTCAATATAGTCTAGATCTCTTCCTTGGTACTCTTAAAATTGCTTCCTTTTTTATATGCTTTAGAAAATTATAAAACTCCACCATCTAATCTACCGTAATATGGAACAAATTAATTCAACAAATATCAATCGAGCAATTACTATGATCATGACATTATTCAAAAATAGCAAATTATATCAATGAACAAGTCAGAATAAATTCTGTATATCTGTCCCTATAATACTATAATTCTACTATGGAGAGACAGTAAATATAATAAAGACAATAATATATTTGATTTTAAAGTGATAAGTGATACCACATTGAAAGTAAAAATCAGGAATTGGTTGATTGAGAGTGACATGGGTATGGTTATGTGTAGTTGCTAATTTTCAGTTTTTTGAGGTGGTCAGAGTAGGCTTCATGGAGAAGGTGACATTTGAGCTAAGATTTAAAGTAGATGAAGAAAATCTGGGATGTGGATACTATATTCTTATATTGCTCAGTATGTTACTTACTTAGTCTATCTCCAGACTGTATAAAAGCCATGATGTTGCCCAATTGAAAGAGAAATAGCTAGGTAGATTTTCAGTTCTCTTCTTTATTTCAAGTAATATGCTGGGGAGAGATTAAATGGCCGAACTTCTTTCAAAAGAATTCAAAACTTAGCATTTAGGTAGGCAGACACATTTAGCATAGTGAAGATTCTATTTAATTTATACATTGAGGATTAACATTTGAGAATAGGACTAAGATTTACACTATTTAATATAAAGCAGGCCCCATTCTCTATGTGGTGTTTTTATAGCTATTTATAGTTTGAGCCATGTGTTTAGGGGGAAAAAAAAAACCTATGTCAAATGCATTAGTAGACTGAAACTTGGTTTTCCAGACAAAATTGTAGATGAGCATTGCATGTGCATTATGTGTCATATTTTTGGCCATGATTATTTAGATTTCCCAATGATACATGGAAAGAAACTTAAGTAGTACCTAATATGAGAGATTTTTCTTTTTATATTTTCCATTTTAAGTAAAGTAAAAACAACAGTTTTGCTAGTTAACTGAAAAGCCTTTGCATATAGATTGAGAAATATTTAATGGTTACATTGAAGAAACGAATCAGCTTTGTAGACAGTTTATCTTATCTTATTTTCTTTGTATGCTTAACTGAAATACTGTTTATGAGTTGTCTTCTTTTTACTTTCTCAGATTTCAAGATAAGTTTTTTAAAAATTAATGCTATTATATTGCTTTAGAATATAAAATATGATTGTCCTTAGTGGAATAGAAATTTAACTCAGCTCAGATAATGATTCAATGCTTACTCTTACTCAGCTGGTGTAATACAAGAGTAGGAAGGCATCAAAAAAGTAATAATTTGGACAATCATCCTACAAAGATAGTTGGAAGGCTCATTGGAAATTGGAAGTCGATAGATGAATTAAATAATAAAAGATACAGATTTCACAGGTCTGTTCCATATTCACCTATCCGCCCATCCTGTCACAGACTTTGAGGCTGAGGTGGAAAAATATTTTCAAAGTATGTTACCGATCCAACTCACCTATCCCTGGTGACTTCATATGTATCTAATTTTTTCAATGTTGGGGTCAGATAAAGAAAGAGAAATGATGAATGTGGACTTGTTGACATTTACTCATAGGAAAAAGTAAATACTCCAGTCTCTGTCTTTCCCTTGTGATGAACAGAAGGAAGGGAAGGATTTTCTTGGAGAACTCTCTGGAACTGAATGCACCATCTGTGGTTATGTTGTGCATTGGTAAAGGCAACATCTGTGATTTGGTCCAGAGGGACAAGTGGGGCTGCTCAGCTGCCACCTCCTTGTCCCATACGGCATTTTCTGCTCACTTTATAAGGACAGCAGCTGGCAGTGCCATGAGTCTAGCCTTTGCAATAATTTTGTTAGAGAAATTTTAAATAATGTTAGCCCAGACCTCCACTACCCCATAAAGAATGGAGGCCAGCTGGGTCAGGAAGACTGTAGGGCTACAATAACTTTCTGAATATTGTTTCAGAATATGAGCCTCTGTGACTGACACATCTTCCTTTCTGGCCAAACAGGTCTAGATGTCAGGGACATACGTGGGAAAAACCACCAAGTGATCCATCTCC
This sequence comes from Craseonycteris thonglongyai, assembly GCA_004027555.1. NCBI lineage: Eukaryota > Metazoa > Chordata > Mammalia > Chiroptera > Craseonycteridae > Craseonycteris > Craseonycteris thonglongyai. The sequence continues at coordinate 25,972 of PVKE010003408.1, read as the reverse complement.
CTTTCACTTAAAACAAGTGTGCTAAATGCATATCTTCTCTGGGAAGTTTAGGGAAGGAGGAAAGAGTGCTTCATGTATTATTTTTTTAAATAAGTACACCGGTGAACTAGTTTTTCCTTCATTTACTCACATATCCATCCATATACCAAATGTATTGATCAAAGACTTCTTATATGGCATTGAGTGTGAAGGTTACTGATATGAACACATGTCTGGTTCCCAACGAGTTCACAGCCAAGGGGAGAAAAATGATCTGAACTTGTCTGAATAAGATATTTAAAATTGTTGTGACACATGAGCACTCTATTTCTGCAAGGAAGAACTTCAGTTAATGTCTAGGGAATGTCCAGCGTAGGCTTAGGGACTTTTATTTTATGTTTTTCAAATTCCTTAGGTAGACTCCCCATGATGTAATATATAAATAAAATCACATTTCTTTTGAGAGTCAAAGGCTTCATTATGATCATTTTTATGCAGCCCTTTTTTTGCACAAGAATAATTATGTAAAGAAATGTAGACTTAGGGCCCATCATTGTCACGCAGCTGTTCTGATGACTGGGTTTCTATTGTCAACTATAAGATGATAGATTTGGTCTGCCATCTAGTGATTATGAAATGAATTCTCAGAATTAAATTTAAAAGCACATAAGCTTTTTTAAAAGACAGATCTATGAAGATTTATGAGAAACACAGGACAATTGAGTTATTTTAAAAAATGTGGTCAGATAAAATACATCTCTTCTTTCTAACGTATCAGTGCCAAGGTATTTGTAGCAATGACTTCAAAATGGACTGGTTCAAGTTTCTGAAACATTTGGTAAGGGTATAGGAATCCTGGAGATTGGAACATAAAATTTTGGAAATTACCACACTGAAGATTACAAAATAATGACAACACTATCAGATACTTAACTAGTGCTCCTCAATTTTAGGAAAGTTAAAAATACAAGTGTCACAGTATTGCAGTTTTAGAATTCTTTTTCAGATTTTATAAAAACTTCGTACTTTAAGATGAGTAATTTAAGTCCCATGCCTTATAAAGGTTAATGTCAGCTTGGGTTAGTCAAATGATTTGGGTAGAGGACTCAGGAGGAGAATATCGAATCTCTCAAAATGTCTCATGAAAATTCCAATTTAGTTAATTTTTTTAATAATGTCATTCATAAAATAATTGTGTTATGACAACTTTACTGCAATTTGACTTTGTATTTCACTTTTCTTTTCATTTAAATAAACATCTACGTAGGAAACAGTAGGGACAATCTAATCATAAGGTGCACAACTACCATGTACAAACCCAAGAACTGTAAGACACCCTGTATTTTCCACCCACTGTTTCTCTGTGCGCCTTTCATTCAGACATGAACAATGAGAGTTCATTGAGTTTTCAAGCCCTCTATGATGTGCATGGGTTCTTGTGCTGGAAAAGAAAAGGCAGGGATTAGCAGTGAGTGTGGTTTTTCATCTCCTTGCCATTTTAAAGCACTCCAACTAACTTTCCACATCATCTTAAATTTAATTATAAATTCTCAGGGGGAAAGGGCCAGTGATGACTCAAAGTATAAAACTAACTTTCAACATTATCATTTAAAGAAGGTTATATAGTTACCCACTCCTTTGCCCCTTGGGTTGAGGTCATGCTGTCTTAAATTTTCAGGAAGAAACTGACCTTCTATGAGTTAAACCCTGAAGGAGCTGCAGAGGACAGGGTAACTCACCCTGGAAGTCTCTCACACATTTTAATTATATTTAATTGATAACTGTTCCATGTCATCTTATTTATTATTTGGTTGTTGTTAGTATTCTCTAATGCCACATTTCTAATTGTTTCATTGGTTCAGTTGAAATCTACTTCACAACGATAATATGTATATTTGGGAACAGAACACATATACTTTCAATAGTTAGCACATGTAGTGCTAGGCACATACTCACTTAAGGCTTAGTAAATACATGTAAACACTTTTGCCAGCCAGGGTGTGGGAAGGGAGAAACAAGCTAATTAAACTTATGGTGTATCTCCTTTTCAGCCAATGGTATTTAGTGCTTGTGATTGGATATTACTTTCTCAATCATAAAACTTAAAATGCAGAGTCATTTTAAATTTATTTACTTAGTGGAATTATTCAATGGACTTTGGGTGTAAATCCATTTCCATATATGTTATGTTTTGTGGAAATGCTCATCCTGGAACTACATTGTTTTAAACTGATATTTTTATCTAAAAGTAACACTGCTTATCTGACATACAAATTACTTTTTCTTTTTCAAAATAGTCATACAGAAAATATATTAGAGCAGAAGATTCATTTTTCTTTTTGGTTCAAAATTCCTATTGTAGCACTATAAAGATGTATATAGTATGCAAAGTAATGTTGTTTTATTGATTACCTATGTATTATAAAATAAATATCTTTAATGAAAATGAAACAGATTTTCAAGAGAATGAAAATACATGCTCTTCTTATGCTATGTTGTCATGCTAGGAAAGCAATTTTCTATTTGCCAAATACCTGTGATGAAAGACTAAGTATGTGAAACAAAGTATTCCATAGAACTGTGAAAAGAATTTTATCCAAAAAGAACTTTCTACAGCTAGGAAGATGGCTATTTGGATTAATGTCTTTATTCTAATCTAAACCAAAATCATTTTCATCTGTAGTTCTGTGTTATTATTTGAGTATGTTTATTGACAAATAATTTCTTTGTAAACTAACTTGAAATGAATCTTTAAATTTTTAGTTTTATTTTTGTAAAGTACAAAGTTAATGACAGTGCAATTAAATTAGTGACCCATAACATAGATTCATTTATTCATTCTCTCATTCCATCCATTGAACATGTATGTATCTGTTGAATGTTGGCTCTATGCAAGGTATGGTGTTAAGCTTTAAAAATACGTGAACAACACATGCTAGTTCTTACCTTTATGAAGTTTACTGTCTAGTGAAGGAGATAAGAAATAAACAAAAATAAATAAATTGATACAAATTGTGATAAATTTTATGGTGACAATGATTTTTGCCTATCTGTTCACATTTTAGTAACTTTTTAATTACTTTATATATATGTAATAATAAATGAATGATTGGACAGATGACTAAATGAGTTCTTTGAGGAGTTTTGTGAAGCGCATCAATTCAGTAAAGGAAGCCTACTTTTATAAAGTACTCAGAGAGTTGTAGGGGCAAATGACAAATAAATCATAACAGTGAGTTATGAGAACCTGACATCAGGGAAGAGTTGGGTCAGGCAAAGGGATCAAGTTGTACAAGGCCTAGGAGGTAGGGACAGCCTTTGGGCTTTAAAGAAGAGTTTTGAATTTAAGTAGTCGGGAAGCTCCTAAAGGAATTAAGCAAGGATAATATGATATACATTATGTTTTCAAATACTATAATTTTGTTTCTTAAAAAATACAAAATTAAAGATGCAATATATGTGTTTTTTAATGAATGTATAATCAAATTGCTATCACTATATGTGTATATATCTTCCAAATTTGCATTAAAATTTTATCTTAATATAGAAAAATATATGGCAGATGTCATGTAATAGCATACCATTTTGTTTTGGTCATGGATTTCCTTAATTAATTCTGATACAAAAATAGTTAATGCATTGCCTGTTTAGCTTTGCATTTTCTTTGCAATTTAGTAAGCACCGTTAGTTTAGGATGTCTAATGTAAATGTACTCCATGAAATGCAACACTATATTCTTTTTTTACTTTATGTTTAAAACTAATTTTAATAAATCCATACACTTTTTTTAAAAAGTTTTTCTTCATGGTACATTAACACATAGTGTCTTCTGTTGTTGAATTTACGAACCTAAAATTTCTAGTGAGTTGGAATTAACGAAAGGTTCACCAAACACTGAAATTATATATTCTCTTGAGAACAATTATTTTTCTCGCCCTTTTTATGTGGTTTATTTTTATTTCTCCTTGCTGATTTTGCCATGTTTGGTATACACAACTTTGAAAATGAATCTTTTGGGGAAGGTTTCTGTAATTAAACATACCTACTTTGGATCACTTTTTTTTTCCTTCCACTATAATAGTAGGAAATAAGCATCACAATCATGTTATTGTGAATTACATATTGCTTTGTATGTGAATACTAGATTAAGTTCATCTGTGTTTTGCTTAGCCCAGAATTTTTTAGAACCCAAAAGATGACTTACCTCCTTAAATATTTTTTAGATTCCTATATCTCAGAAGATGTCTAACCTGCTTTTTTTCTTCATCTTTTTCTTTTTATTCTAGAAGGATATGGTGAAGAAATAGCCTGCACTCAGAATGGTCAGATGTACTTAAACAGGGACATTTGGAAACCTGCCCCTTGCCAGATCTGTGTCTGTGATAATGGAGCCATTCTTTGTGACAAGATACAGTGCCAGGATGTGCTTGAATGTGCTGACCCTATAACTCCCCCCGGGGAATGCTGCCCTGTCTGTCCACACTCAACTGGAGGTGGTAATACCAATTTTGGTAAGAATGCTTACAGCCAACTCAGAATTGATTCAGTGACTCATTTTTATAGTCATAGTGGTTTCTGTTCTCAGAATTCAGTAATTCAAGAGAATAATGAAACCAGTATTCATTGGTCTTTGGGTTAATGAGTTTATTCACTCACTTTAACATCAATGAGAACTAGACAATGATTTCCTGTCTTTTTCAAAACCAGGGGAATTTTTGGATGAATTTTGAGTACTTATGTCTAATTTGAGAAGTCCTTGTACCACTTTAAATGGTAATTTGTTACTCTATCCATGCTTGGTATCTCCAAGATATTTGTTGGTTTTCTGTGAAGTTCACTAATATTCTAAGAGGAGAGCTAGAAAACACATATATCTTCCCTGGTGCCAAGTTTGCCTTTGCAAATGGAATAATTATTTCTAATGTAAATTAATGTTACAGCAGCCTCTATTACATTAGCTCATAAATGCAGAATTCTTTTAAGTTGGTTAAAGAAGACCAGAGAATGGTATGGATTTCCTGGAGAAAACAATAAAATAAATAACTGTTTTTTAAAAAATTTTTTAATTGAGAGAAGTGTTTGTATTTAATACAAACTATGTTTTGAGTATGTATGTGTAAGAGACTTATATGAGAAACAAGTTTACATTAATGTGTCTTAATAAACAAGGTAAAATTAGTATTAAACTTTTAGGTTATTAACAATCATTCATGCAGACTTGTATGCATCATTCTCAAGACAGTGTTATGGCTTTGTACCCCCACCCCACTGCCACCCTGCTGAATTCCATCACAAATAATAATAAATATAACAAAGTATTCAACAGTATTCATGAAAACTTGAGAAAGTAATTTAACAATTCTCCTCTTGGATATCACTCAACAGTAACAATGTGCCTTGAATGAACACCTAAACTCAGTATTTAGCAATGTAATGAGAAAGATGTAATGGAAAGAATTTTTTTTTTACAAGTTTGCTTTGTTTTATTTGTTTGTTTGTTTGTTTGTTTGTTTGTTTGTTTTGAACTGAACTTGGGGCCTCACCGCATTCAGGAAGCACACCCCAGTTCAGCATGTGGGTCCTCCTGGGCCGGAGCTGGGATTTGATCCTCAGTCCTCGGAGCTTCAAAGCGAGCGCTTAACCCACTGAGCCCCATCCCGGCTTCCCCCCATTTTCTTTATTATCCACATTTCACCCCACACAGGAGGCCACGATAATTGATTTTTCTATGATTAGTCTTCCTAACCAAGAATATAAGAGAACATTCCATTTATTAAAGTCATCATTAGAGTGAGTAGTGTTTTAAAGTTTTCTTCAGATAGATCATGAACATTTCACATTAAATTTATTCTTAGTCACTTTGTCCTAACTGTTGCTGTTATAAATGAAGTCTTTTTTAAAATTCATATTATATATTCTATGAGGTAACTACATACGGTAAATCTATTAATTTATTTTACACTGCACTAGCTTACTAAAATCTTTTGTTTTTCTAGTATTTTTTTACTCCATTCCCTTAAGCTTTGCATACATGATTGTTTCTGCAAATTGATTGTTTTACCTCCTCTTTTCTAATTTCTAAACTTTTCATTTCTTTTTCTAATGTTAAATTGTTGTTGTGGTCATGAATATTGATATTCTATCTCTGAGTTTAGAGAAAATGCTTCCAATATTAAAAATTCTTTTTCTCTGATTTTCTAAAAGATTCTGTCTTTTGCCTTAAATTTTAATAACTTGACTAAGTATATATTGACTCTCCTGAGTCAACTTTTCAGACATTTGCTTTGTCTTTTTAATATTAAAATTAAAGTTTAATGTTACTTCAGAAAGTTTTTTTAATTTTTATTGTTTTTGACAGAGAGAGAGAGAGATACAGAGACACAGAGAGAACTGAACTGGGGGAGCTCCCAGCTCAGCATATGGTTCCGCACGGGCCGGGGCCGGGGCCGGGATTACGATCCCTGGTCCCCGGCGCTGCAAAGTGAGCGCTTAACCCACTGAGCCATCCCAGCTTCCCCCAGAGAGTTTTCTTTTTTTTCTATTATATTATTAAATGTATGACATATCATTATTTGTTCTACTACATTGTATTTACTTTTTTGGGCCATACTTTACCTGTCTTCTATATCTTTTATTTCCTTTCAAATACTTCTTAATTCTTTTTCCTTTTTCATTACTATTTTTTATGTCCCTTGCTGTATCAATTCTCTTTGTGCTCCTTTCCATTTCATCATAATTTCACTATGATGATTTTGGTTTCCCTTCTACTTTTTTCTTCATCATTACTTTGTGTGTGTGTGTGTGTGTGTGTGTGTGTGTGTGTGTGTGTGTGTATTTCTAATTTATAGCCTTCTTTCTCAGAGGTAATTACTTTATTAAGTTTTATTTAGTTTATGGCGAAATGGTTGGTCAGAATTTTTATCTGTTACCTGGTAATATATTTCTGGTGCATTTCATATTATGTAAATTTAGCTAAACTCTCCTACTTTTTTATAGTATCTTTGTATCAATGTTGTTGTCAACTCTTTTGTTATTATTCATTTGGAATGAACTAAGCTTTACTAAACCAGCTATTTGCAGGAGGTTGTGCGTTTTGCTCTGTTTTTGTTTGTTTTCTTGTTTGTTTGTTTGTTTTTAATATTTGCACCATTGTCCCAACATAATGTTCTCTTATCCCCACAAGTTTAATTTATTTTATTCCTTGGGACTTCATTGCAGATTGTACCTTCTTCAGGTGGTCCTTAGGTACCTTTTTAAAAATTGTTTAAGAAACATAAGAAAATGGGACAAGATAGAAGGGGATGTTTTTTACTGCATAATTGTATACTTTTAATATATTTTGACTTATTAACCATCTGAATGAATAGCTTACTCTAAAATGTATAAGAAGCATAAGTAGAATATTGATTGAAAATAACTCAATTTTAATTGTTAATTTTATAATTTAATGAACATTAAATGCTACATAAATGATGTGAAGAATATTGAAATATGTCAGAATTTTCCAAAGGGGTGTATTATTTTTTTTCTTATGGAAATACTGATCCAAAACAACTTTTGAGTTCTGTTTGCTGGTGATAGGGAAATCTGTTTCAGTTAAATTCTGACTCCAGGGGAAACTGGGATGGCTCAGTGGGCTAAGCGCTCGCTTTGCAGTGCCAAGGACGGAGGATTGAATCCTGGCCCCGGCCTGTGTGGACCCATATACTGAACTGCAGAGTTCCCCAAGTTTAGTTCTCTCTCTGTCTCTGTATCTCTCTCTCTCCCCCTCTCTCTGTAAAAAACAATATAAAACAAAAAAATTAAAAAAAAAAATTCTGACTCCATAAATATCCTATTATAAAAATCAATATTTAGGACATTCTCAAGAACTATTTCTGCATAAAGTAACATATTTATTCTTTTCTTTTTGTAGGTAGAGGAAGAAAGGTAAGTTTTAATATTCATAGTTTCATTTTGTACATGTCATTTTATTCTAATGCTGTCTACATAGGAATGTGCTTTGAAGTGTTTGAAAACCTTTTGTGAAGTATGAAATACCCTGAAAATATAAATATATGAGCACAGTTCAACCGTTTTGCTGATAGATTACAGATACCTCTATTTTCATTCATTTTGTTAATTTTTGCTTTTAGTTGTTTCTTCCACAAGTTTATGAATTCTTAGAATTTGAGATTCTGTCATTTTAACCTTTGAATTACTTACATTTATCATAGTGCTTAGTATAAACCGTATCTATATTAGAAGTGCTATAAATGTTTCATTGAAAGAAATAATGGGGGGAGGGAGGAAGAAAGAAGGAAAGGAAGGAAGGAAGGGAGGGAGGAAGGAAGGATGAAGGCAAGGAATGATAGATAATCTGTGAAATAAGAAGAGAACTGACAGCGATAAGTGCCCTGAAATAGTCAGTTTAATTCATTTAGTAATCACCCAACTTACTGAAGGACAAATGTTATGCTATGTCATTTAGTTTACTGCCTTTTTTTCAAAGACAGTATGGGGCAGCTGGGAGAAGAACACACTCAAAGCAGTTGCCAATTTCCCACACTCTAGTTGTGTTCCACTATCTTCATGACTCTGTCATTTATTATTATGTGTCATCAGAAATATGAGAGCAGAGTAATGCTATAAAAATGCATTTGTGCTTGGCTTACATAAATACTGACTTTTATTTATAACTCATTCATTCATGTTAATCCCCAATAATTGCTGAGCCTTGTTATAATCCATATGAGGCAAATGATACAGGTGACATATTGGGAAAAACTCCGTGATAACTGCATCTTATAGAAGCTATAGAAGTGATGAGACATGTCCATATAATATTAAATGACAAGTAATAGACAGGATGTAGAAGTCAACAAATATTTACATCTGTGGCTTATTTTGAAAATAAGTATCATAGAATAACTAGACAAATTTATTATTAGAACTGATAATGGAATACTTAATGCCATATCAAATACTGTGACGTAGCTCATAATAAGATATCAAAAAGTCTACAATTTAGCTAAAATAGACATCAGCAGGCTCTATTCTTCTAAATACAAGAGGAAAGCATATATTTTTCTTGCTTATCTTTTAGGATGGAAATTTCACAAACATTTTTAGGAGGGATGTCTATTATTCTCATTTTGGCTGAAATAATTTCTCCTCCCTTTCTTACTTGTTTTCTAGACTTATTGCAGAAAGGAACATTTTTTTGCATCATTGTCATAAAAACACTTATTAGTTAGACACAGATTTATATATCCTTTCTGACCAATTCAAATTCTTTCTGTATTTCAAAGAAAGTTCTTAGGGCTCTTAAAAGGTTAATTTTTATTACTTTCACATTGTGTTAAAAATGGAAAGACCCAGTATTGAAGTTAGCAGATGTAGAAATTTAGAAATAAGCTTGTTCTGCTTTGCTGCCCATATGTGTTGATCCCTTCTTCCCTTAGTCCCATTGTAGGTTGTCTTTTATTCTCCTATGTCCTACCTTGAACTTACTCAAATAGGGCTCTCTCCTGCTTCTGAAGAACCATTTTCCCACTTCTGAATTCTCAATTTATTCCTGCATTTCGGAGTATTAGCTACCTTAGCGTTAGAATCGGCAAGTGTGATCAGGCTATTGTTATGCCATTGAGTTCATCATTAAGACTATCAAAATTGTAAAATAATTTTAAAATTTCACTTTACAAAATATTTTCAGCTGTGAGGTACTGTTGGGAGAATAAAATTAGATTGTGACTTTCAGGAGTACAATGGAGATCTAGATCAAATATCTTAAAAATATATATAATATTTAATTCACAACTTTAACTTCTAGAGATCTATCATAAGTGTTAATTAGAGATGCCACACAAACATTTATAAATAAGGATATTTGTTGTAATGCTATTTTAAATTGTAAAATGAAAACAAAATCTAAGAATGAAATACTGACACACTGATTAGGTAAACCAAATTCAGGTACATGATGGACAACTAAGAATACCAGAATGTTAATAGTGGTTATCTCTTGGTTGTTTATATTTAGTTTCTTCTGTATGTTTCTTGTTTTCAAAATTTTCTACTATGCACTCATGTTTTTATAATCAGATGAGAGAACAATATATGTGAAAGGAGAATTTAAATAAAGGAACAAATTACTCTTGCTTTTTGTACATTTTGAATATTATCATAAATGTATTTATCTTCTGTAATTGCCTAATATAAAGCAATTTTTATAATATATTAATGAAAATAAATTTATTCAAGAAGAATTAATTGCAAACATCTGTCTGCCAAACTGAGGATATAAAGTAGACATGATCATGACCTTGGGAAGACCAAAATCAGTTGGAAGACAAACTGTGAAATAAATAATACAAATTAATATGTGATAAAATAGAGATATATAAAGGTATGATTCATTCCATATTATTTAAACTATATACTTGATACCATGCTATGAAAATATAATGTTTGTGAATCTAAAGTTCTGGGGATCAAAAAAAATTTCATCTATATCTGTTGTGTGTGCTACATTTGTTATTATTTTTTATTTTCAAGTAATATTATATTCAAGTAATATTTTTCCTAGATCTTCCTCAAATGGCGAGACTTATCTGACTGTTATTATCACATTTTTTTTAATATGAGCAAACTTATCTCTTGCTATTTTTTAGATTCTTCCATGAGTTTTTTTTGAAAAGGGTGGCAAATATTTTAGGCATGGCATCTGATAAGTTACCAAAAACTAGGTGGCATGTACGATGAGTGTGAAAGTTTAAGTATATCCAAATTTTTGGATTTTCTTGTGTGTTTTTAGTAACTTTCCTATATTGCTTTTGACATCTTTTCATCACAAATATTTTTTGGTCTAGTGTACACTTTGGATTTGATTGCTATAAAAACTGAAGGAAAACAACTCTGAACATTCCACATATTGGATTTATTTGTGTGTGTATGTCTTTCAGACGAGTAGTATATTTTTCATGAATAATATCTAACTAAATATCCTAAAATTGATTAACTTTCTCAAAGTTTTATATTTCCCACATAGAAATTTCCAGTGTTTATATAGAATATTTTAGTATGATATATACATGCCCAACAAGCCATTATGTTTTACTAACTGAACTTTCTTTACTTCATAGGGACAAAAAGGAGAACCAGGATCAGTGCCTGTGGTAAGTATATACATATATGCATTGCTCTCATGTACCTTTAATAAATGTAGCTATAGTAAAGTTATATATTATTGCACACACACACACACACACACACACACACACACACACAAATGTACTTAAGAAAAGGAAATTAGTTATTTGGAAACCATGTTTTAGTATAAAACAAGAAAACCAAAATAGATTCTTTAATACAATATATATGTTATTATAAAATTTAATGTTTACTTAATACAACTTTGAATATTAATAAAATAGATTATTTGCTTAATACAAAATTTAATGTTTATTTAATACAACATTCCTAACTTTTATAGTCTCATTGCTATGGGTGAAAATCAGGCTTTCACAAAATTATATCAACTCAGCCAAAAAAATTCAAAACTCGTGTCTTGGCTGGAAAGGTGATCCCTTACAGGGGTATTCCCTGGACTGCCTTTTGTTCTTAGGCTTGTAATAATGGACCCAAGTTTCATCACTTGTAATAATCTTCTTTAAGAAGTCCTCCTTGTGCTCCTGGGATGAATCCCACTTGATCATGATGTATAATCTTTTCAATGCATTGTATTCTATATGCTAGTATTTTGTGTAGGATTTTTGCATCAGTGTTCATCAGAAATATGAGTCTGTAGTTTTCTTTTATTGTGTTGTTCTTACCAGGCTTTGGTATTAGGGTAATGTTGATCTCATAGAATGGGTTGGGAATAATCCCTCTTCTTAAATTTTTTTGGAGAAGTTTGAGGAGGATAGGTGTTAGTTCTTGGAATACCTGGTAAAACTCATTAGAGAAACCATCTGGTACTAGACTCTTGCTTTTGGGGTTTTTTTTGGTAATTGTTTCAATTTCGTTACTGCTGATTGGTATGTTTAGATTATCCAGTTCTTGATGCAGTATAAGTAGATTATATGTTTCTAGAAACTTGTCCATTTCTTGTAGGTTGCAATATTTGGTGGCATATAGCCCTTCATAGTGTTCTTGTATGAATGATCCTTTATATTTCTGTGGTATCAGTTGTAATTTCCCTTCTTTCATTTCTAATTTGGAAATGTGATACACCATATAAACAAAATAAAAGATAAAAAACACATAATTATATCAAGTGACACAGAAAAAGCATTTGAAAAGATACAACATTTATTTATGATCAAAACACATAATAAAACAGATATAGAATGAAAGTACTTCAACATAGTAAAGGCCATGTATAACAAACCCTCAGTGAATGTCATACTAAATGGGGAAAAACTGAAATCTTTTCTTCTAAATTCAGGAACAAGTCAGGGATCTTTCCTGTCACCACTGCTATTCAACATAGTGCTGGAAGTTCTAGTCAGAGCAGTCAGGGAGGAGAAAGAAATAAAAAGCACTCAAATTGGGAGTAAAGAAGTTAAACTGTCACTTTTTGCAGATGACATGATCCCTTTGTATAGAAAACCCTGAAGACTCCACCAGAAAATTATTAGAAATAACAAATGAATACAGTAAAGTTGCAGGATACAAAATCAATGTACAAATATTCACAGCATTTTTATATACAAACAACTAAACTTCAGAAAAAGAAATGAGAAAAACAATAACTTTCGTGATCACAACAACAACAAAAATACCTATGAATAAACTTAAAGAATGTGAAGGACTTATACATAGAAAACTATAAGGCACTATTAAAAGAAATTGAAGAAGACACAAGAAATGGAAAGATATTTCATGTTCATGGATTGAAAAAATCAACATAGTTAAAATGGCCATATTACCCAAAGCAATATACAGATTTAATGCAATTCCCATCAAAATCCCACAGACATTCTTTCAAGAAATAGATTTTAAAAATCATCAGATTTCATATGGAATCACAAAAAACCCTGAATCACCAAAGCAATCCTACGGGAAAAAAAGAATAAAGCAGAAGGCATCACACTCTCCAACTTCAGTGTATACCTCAAAGTGTCAATAATCAAAACAGCTTGGTATTGGCAGAAAAATAGATAAAGCAGACTAATGGAACAGAATGGAAAACCCAGAAATAAACTCTTAAATACATGGACAGATAATTTTTGATAAAGGAGCAAAAATATACAATGGAGAAAAGAAAGCCTCTTCTGGAAATGGTGCTGGGAAAATTGGAAAACCACATGCAAAAGAATGAATCTGGATTGTGAACTGTCACCATATACCAAAATTAACTCAAAATGGTCAAAGACTTCCACACAATACCCAAAACAATAAACTGCATGGAAGAAAATATTGGTACTAAACTTACAGACCTTGGGTTCAGAGAAGATGTTATGAATTTTCCCTCAAAGGCAAGGGAAGTAAAAGCAAAAATAAATGAAATGGGACTGTATCAAACTAGCAGGCTTCTACACAGCAATGGAAGCCATCAAAAAAGTAAAGAGGCAACCAGCCAAATGGGAGAAAATATTTGCAAACATTGCCTCTGATAAGGTGCTAACATCTAAAACATATGAAGAACTTATACAACTCAATAACAACAACAAAAACAAACAAACAAACAATGCTATGGAAAAATGGGTAGAAGAACTAAACAGAAACTTCACCCATGAAGTCATACGCATGGCCAACAGACACGAAAAAATGCTCAACTTCATTAGCTATTAGGAAAATGCAAATCAAATCCACAATGAGATAACACCTCATACCTGCTAGAATGGCTATAATCAACAAAACAAGGAACAACAAGTGCTGGAGAGGCTGTGGAGAAAAAGAAACTCTTATATACTGTTGGTGGGAATGCAAATTGGTACAACTGCTATGGAAGACAATATGGAGCTGTCTCAGAAAATTGGGAAGGGACCTACCATATGACGTGGCAATCCCCCTTCTGGATATCTGCCCTAAAACTTGAAAACCTTAGTCCATAAAAACATATATACCCCAATGTCACTGTTCACTGTGGCCAAGTTGTGGAAACAAACAAAGTGCCCTTTGATAGATGACTGGATAAAGAAGTTGTGGTACATTTATACAATAGAATATTACTCAGCTAGAAGAAAAGATGAAATACAGCCATTTGTGACAACATGGATGGACCTTGAGATCATCATGTTAAGTCATGGAATAAGTCAGACCAAAAATATCAAGAACCATATGACTCCACTTATAGGTAGAATATAAAACTGAAAGTAACAAAGAAACAAAAACTAATGGACACAGTCAATAGTTTAATGGTTACCTGAGGGTAAGTGGGGAGTGGGGAGGGGGCATCAAATCCATGGTGATAGAAGAACTGACTCTGGGTGGTGAGCACATAACACAATACATAGATGATATAATGTGGAATTGTACACGTGGAACCTATGTAATTTTTACTGACCAATGTCACCCCCAATAAATTAAATTAACAATTAATAATAAAAAAAATGAGTCCTCATCTTTTTTTTTTTTTGAAAATTTCAAAAAACCTGGAGGAACTTATTCTGCTGTTAAAAATTCAATGACAGCACGGTGTTTGAACCAAACATCTGAACACTGTTTTGTTTTGACGTGCATTGGGTGAAAATGTAAGAATTCGTGTGTGCAAGGTCAAGAATGATGGAGAGAAGATACCATATGACTCTACAGAATGAGTTATTTCCAGAGGTCTAATGTAACAAAACAATATTACAGTGGAGGAAAAATTTATCAGCCCTCCCATGTACATGTGAATATTAAGTGATAGTTAAGATGTATATTTTTTAATAGTATAAATAGCCATGTGATCCAAAGAGAAAAGGATTTAATCTTTCACACTTCTGGAAATATGTCAAGCCATGATCCTGATTGAGATTCTATACTGTGTGATAGTTCGTAAGAGTTACTTAGATTTGTAGATGATCAAAAAGTATATACTTAATACAAGTTTTTTAACCACCACTATTATAAAATTTTTAAAGAAGTTATCAATCTGTCAAAAATGTATGCATGTTGATTTATTTGGCAGTGTTTGCATTTTTGCTTTGCCTTTAAATTGGCTTATTTTGAACAAAGATTATCTAAAAAGAAAATCATGCATATGCTTATCTTTCATTTAAAAACACTTATGTGTACTTCCTATGTCTTAGGTACTGTTTTAAGTGCTGTCCCAAGTTTTGTTTGTTTGTCTTCACAACAGCTCTGTGAAGGAGGTAATTTCACAATTATCATCACCATTTTACATAAGAGAATCCTAAGCACAGAGACAATAAATAACGAATCCAAGGTCTTGTAACTGTTAAGGGATAGAGTCAGGATCTGAACTCAATTCTCTTGGCTCTAGCATTGGTGTTGTTAATTACCATGCCAATACTGCCTCCCTATATTAGTTTAAAGTAGATCGTATTTTAACTCATAAGGCAAGAAGCATACCAGCATTGATTGACAACATTCATTTAAAAAGAAATTCACTAGGGCTTTTATTTTTATTTCTACTTGTTTGGCTATTGAGTTCTCTGAAATTCCTTGAAAATTTTATATTTACAGATTATTTTTTTTATTGTTTAGGTAACAGGTATACGTGGTCGTCCAGGACCAGCAGTAAGTATTTCCTTGAACATTCATGGTACTCTTAAGTTCTTTGAGATACTGAAAATCTTTACAGATATCATACCCATGAAAAGACCATAGTATATAAAACAATGGTGTTTGGGTTTTTTGAAGCACTGTGTCTTGATATTCTTTAAGTGTAGGTTCTTTTGCAGCAATAAGTGACACATAGGGGATCATTTCATTCTGAAATTGATGAACACTCTTAGTATTCAAATGTTGGTGTTACTATCGGTTATGTGAAAGGCAAAGCAATCTGTTTTTAAGGGTGTCCCAAAATTCATGCAAGAAGTAATTTTGATACAAAACACAGGTTTATAATGAAAAATTGTAAATTTTTATTGCTCAACAATGAAAACGCATTGTTCTTTCATGTAGCACTCCATTTTTAATAACCTTGAACTGGCAGCTGTCACACTGTCTTTTTTGGTTGTTGGCAACACTTTAGTGCACAAATGACGCAAAATTCAAATATTGCATGAATTTTGGGACACCCTTTATAGTGCTAATTTTAGATTAACCTTAGTCATTGAAATTAGGGCATACTTGTCTGTTGAAATGGATTACTTTTATCTGTTTAATTAGACAAACTATTATTTTCATCTGTTAATGAAATTAAATCATATAGCAGTAAACTGAAAAATTATACATTAGAATAACAAATATTCTGTTTTTAGCTTTGACTACTGATTTCATATTTGGGTTAGCAGTAACATTCATAAGTAACTGGATGGATAGCGCGTGCGCGCGCATGCGCGCGCGCACACACACACACACACACACACACACACACACACACACACACACACACACAATTCCTGTAGATTTTCAAACATATCAAACAAAGTTAAGTACAATATAATACACTTTAACAGACATGCTTCAGTCCTCTGTAACATTTGCTTTTAACAATACTGTGCGAGTATGGTGGATTGAGTAAATGAGCAATCTAATTTTCATGACTCAACTGAAGCTCTTTTTTGAAGAGAAATAAAATTCTTTTGGCTGTTGTAATTTTCCAGAATAAAAGTTAATTTAAGGTATCAGCACAATGATGCTGCTTTTGCAATACAATAATAATTTGTTTTTTTAAGGGAGCAATAAGTCAATTGCCACTTGGAAAATTCGAATTGGGTTTTAAATATACAATGGAGATGGTGCAACATTGTAAATCAAGTAAAAACAGAACGGTTCTTGAAAGTACATAAAGCAGTAGTAGAATAAGATGCTTCTCTTTCTATTACTCATTGACAGCTTGAACTGTGATGAATAGTTTCGGGTCTCATGTACCAATATGAACTCATATATTCCCTCAAATAATTGATATTTTAGGGTTTGCAAATCTGTGTAGTTCTCAAAATCCAAACTCTAAGTTTTTGTGCCCATAATCTAATGGCAAAGTTTTTCTGGGACAAGATAACAAAAATAATGCTTACGCATTTGCTATTGCTGTTAAAACTAAAATATTCAGCGCATTGGGCTCCACAATGCTGTAATGTGGCATTTAATTCTTTACAGTCCTTTAAGCTTCATTGCTGAAATAAACAGTCTTTCTGTGTACATAAGCTTTCATATATACATGGCTTTTTATTTTATGGTCTTAAACTGCACTGAATTAAAAAAGAAAGGTGATGTTTCTATTTCCCAGGTTATATATATAAAGCAAACCTTTAAAACAAACACATCTGAAATATACATGTTTTGCAGGCATAACAGTCTTTTTCTGTTTTAGGGACCTCCAGGATCACAAGGACCAAGAGGAGAGAGAGGCCCAAAAGGAAAACCTGTAAGTTGACAGTGGCGTTCTCTTCTTGTGCATGGTCCTGTGTATTGAGTGAGCGCACCAACACCATGTTCTCTGGATGTAGTGAAAAGCCAGTGGCTCTGTTCCTCTTTTACCTCTATTAAATGGGACCTAGAATTCCCGTCATGAAGCGATTGTGTATCTCTCCTGATTTAGAGGACGTTGTCACCTGCTAACAATTGCCTATCTTTTAAAATAATATTTCTTGATCATTTATGAGGTCAAATTAAAATAAAGAGAATCTAAGGGAACATAATGAATACCTCATGTTGTTTTCAGAAGTTGTAAGTCATGAGTAAACAATGCCAAGAATGTACTGTTGAGATAAAATCATCCAAGTTCTATAATCTGTGGTTGCTACAGGGATAACCAAATTGCAAAAAGGAAAAAGGAATTATTAGAGGACAAAATTTTCATTTAAATTGTTGTATAATGAATTTATTTCCCAAGTAACTTTCTGCCTTTTTCTTAAACAGTTGCTTCAGATCTATCAAAAGACTAATTTTAAAAATCAAGTCCATTACTAAAACGAAGGAAGCATCTTTAAATTTAATCAACTCTGGAGAATATTATACAATATATGCCAAATGTTTTTTCTTATTACCAAGCCCTAGGATAATGATTTTTTTATATGTTCCCCTCAAAAATGAATCTTTCATATATGAAATAACTGATTAATTTATATATTGCTATCACTATGTTTTAATCAGAAAATTATGTACTTTTAAATTTTCTGTCTAATGATATCTGTCTACTAAATTTCAGTTCTCTTGAGGAAGCTGGGATGGCTTAGTGGGTTAAGCACTCACTTTGTAGCGCCAGGGACAGAGGATCGAATCCCGGCCCCGGCCTGTGCGGAACCATGTGCTGAACTGGGAGTTCCCCCAGTTCATTTCTCTCTCTGTCTTTGTATCACTCTCTCTTTCTCTCTCTGTCAAAAACAAATAAACAAAAAAAGTTCAATTCTCTATGGATTTTTAACCTTCCAAATATTCTTATCTAAATGAGATCAACAAATGAGTAAGGAAGCATCAAATAATCTTGAATATGTAAATGAGGGAAAATATTTTAGAGCATGTTGCTAGGAACTCTAGACACTGGTTTCATCTTTGATGCTATATTATGTTTCTACACATTTCACCAAGTTGGTGTGATGCCAGTCCTTTTTCCAAACTGAAGCTGGAGTGGATGATATTTATAGACATGCAGGTAAATGACAGTGCCCCAAGGAAATAGGGCATAGCCACATTGGTGGGCAGTAAGGTTGTGTTCCAATGATCTATGCCCCATTCTTCATTGCTCTTCTACTGAGCTGTCTCACCAGTTTTAATAGCTTAAACATTTTTGGTAGCTCTCCAGATATCTGTCCAGGGTGTATGACAGAGATAGGTGGAGGAGGTAGGAGCGTAGGGGCTCATGTAGAAAACATTATGTATCCAAATGCTTGTGCCCAGAATAATTAATGACACTGAGTTCTGAGTCTAGGTGGAATTGCTATGAAAATAATGGTTGAAGTTCAGAATTCCTTGTTAGGATTCAGTGAATCTACTCCTTAGTCCCCTCTGCTCTCTCCTCCCTGCTCCTCCCCATCTTCCTCCCCTCCCACCCCTCCCCCTCTCTTCTCTTTTCTCTTCAGCTTAGTATGTAATGTGCTCCATTTCCTATCTTGATTAGGCCTGGAACATTTAGTGCAAATTGGATATGAGTGTGTGTCTGTGTGTAAAACAGTGAAGAGTTGTTATTTATTTGGAATTAAGCAAGACAACCCTGGCAGATACTCAAGTAGGAAATCTGTTCCTCTCTTTATCCTAGCAAGCAGTGGTATGATGGTAGGTGTTTAACAACTGACTCATTAAAAAACAATGTGCCTGTAGCTTTTGCTGATTTCCTTGGTATAAATCAAGTTCTTCCAATCCATGGCCCATGGGTCGCATGTAGCCTAGGAGGCTTTGGATATGGCCCAATACGAATTTGTAACCTTTCTTAAAATATTATGAGATTTTTTTGTGATATTTTTTAGCTCGTCAGCTATCATTAGTGTTACTGTATTTTATACGTGGCCCAAGACAATTCTTTATCTCCCAGCGTGGCCCAGGGAAGCCAAAAGATTAGTCACTCCTGGTGTAAATATACCCACTGTGGCTGATTTCAAGATATTCTCATGATGTCACAAAATACCCATAGGTAGAATGTTTTGCCTCATATCCCAAGACTTGCAGGAACTGTTTAACTGAACTAAAGCTATGGCTGGCACAGTATAGGATGGTACAGTGATCATAAATACTCATTTTTTTCTCTCTCTACTTTCATTACCATCAGCACTACAGAAGACAGTACCGAGCAGTTTTTTAATCTCAACACTATTGATATTTGGGGCCATATGGTTTTTATGCATTGTAGGATGTTTGGCAGCATTTCTCATTTGTGTCCACTAGATACCAGTAGCAATACCTGTTACAATTGTGACAACTACAAATGACTCCTCACATTGGCAAAAGTCGGGGAGGGAGAGGCACGAGGAAATTGCACAATATTGAGAAATACTGATATAGAGGTACTTTGAAGAAGCTCTCTTTACTAGCCAATGATCATCATGACTGTCTCTTATTACACATCCTTAATTTTAAGTGTATGTCCAGGTAACTACGGTGACAACAAAGCAGCAAGCTGTCATAAGATGGACAGTCAATGTTGTTCAGATGTCTAATTGCACAGGATATTTAACCACCATAGGTCTGTTTTCTCATCTGTAAAATGGGAAATATACCAGTTCTTACCAACTCTAACATTTTTTTAATGTGTGTGTGTGTGATTCTGCTAACCAGCAGTGAATAAGTTCTTGATGATTATTCCTACTTGTCTACGTTTAAAGGTCGCCACCTAGTGGCAATTTTCAAATACTTTTTATTGTAGATTGCTTCCTGAGATACTACAGAGCATCCTGGGGGGAAGGGAGGGAGAAAATTGTGCACACAACATTAAGTAAGCTTAATATAATTTTTTTGTCATTGAGCTCACTTGGAAATATAAATATATATATATTTTTAGTGGATTCCCAAATTACAATTTTTTTTTCAATATCAGTAAAAATACTCATGTATTATAATATTTTTCTTAATTTCACTTATAATCTTGCTTATTGTATTCACTTAATTTTGGATAACTGTCACACATTCTTATTAATTTTAATCTCAATCTGTATAAGAGAACATTATATAGACTATTTAAAGGAGATGCCATGGAGACACATAATGCATCATGAAGTCAGTGAAAAGTGGGCTATCTTTGGAGAAGACTTTGAAACCTAAATTATTAACAGCAGAGGGTTAGAAAGAGGACACAACTTTTTAAGGATGAATATTAACCAAATGGCCTTAAACTCTCATTGACACTAAATGTAGATTTAGGTTTTGTCTTTAGAAATATCTTGGGGAGCAGAAATAATGTTTTGGCTCATTTTTTATTTTTTTATAACAATACCTAGTGATCAATTAAAAATTTCACATTTCAAAAACACATACGAAGTTTTTCACACAAGGCTCTCTGATTAGGTCAGACCAGCACTTTGTCAATCTAACCATAACAATCTACATTTCTAGTTCATGCTGTCCACAATCATGAGATCCAAGAATCCTAGATAGCAATAAAATCAGGCTCCATTATATGTTAGGAAAAGAGCTCAGTGAATTGTCAGAAAAGGAGTCAGAAAGATTTGATTTTTGAAGGATGAGAATAATTTTCTGATAAATTATTTTTGAAAATGTGAGTTTATCAGACTATGTTATCTACTTCTATTTGAATAGATACATTTACTTATTTATTCCACTCCTGTAGGAAGTGAACATTCTATGTGAATGTCTGAATATATTAAAGTACAGTATATTAATTGAATTTCTGAATAGCTATTATGCTACCTTCCTCAAAACCATCATGTGTAAAATGTCCTCTCTCCTATCGCAGCCTCTTCTGTATTTACTCTTTCTGTTTTATTAGCTCATATTGCAATTGCTTATTGTGGGCCAGAAAATAACTTTAACTCCAGTTCATTTACCATATTTTTCTTAGTCCCTGCTTCTAATTATAAAAATTATGTTGGCTTTTGAATTCTTTGGTCCATTCTTTCTTCTTAAAGTCTGTTAAGATTCTTCAGGGTTAAAAAGCCAGAAAACATTTAACAAGACTTTTGGAAAGGATGAGTTTAGGGGACGAAACAGTTCCAGAACTGAGGACGTGGCTGTTCCCCAAGCTGTCTTCAGAATGTAGGTCAAGAGGGTGGAATTTGGCAGCTAGAAACCATTGCTCACTTCTCTGAGAACTAGTCTTGGCTGTGTTACTGTGGCTTTTCCTGTTTCTATTGGTCTGGTCTACCTTTGGGGGTGGTAAGGAAAATAAAGTTTGTGAGAATTCAAGTACTAAAGAGGATAGAAATGTGAAAATGTAATGAACATATATTGAGCGTCTGCTATGAGCCAGGAACTGTGCAAAGCACTGAAAAATTAAAAAGCTGAAAAAAAAAGAAAAACCCACAAACTGCAATCAAGCACCCCTCACATTTTTGTTGTTGGGGAAATGGTGGGGGGTAGTTTAAGCAGGCACATACATAGTTAACTGTAATGTAAGACAGGCCAATGATTTTAGAAATTGTTGGTTAAATATCTTGAACAGCAAAACTCAACCAAATAAGGAAGCTTATTCTAAAATACTGATGAAGTGAATACAATTTTATAATTATTCCAAAAAGGCTGATTACTGAGGAATTAGCACATTGAGAGTGAAATTCTTACACAGAACGTGCCAGGTCCCAGTGACAGAGGTTGTAATGAATACTGAATTACTATAGATAGCTGGATTTCTATCCTTTTTCTTTTTTAAATACTTTTTTTTTTAAAAGAGGTTTTAGGTTCATATCACAATTGAGAGGAAGGTACAGAGAGTTCCCATTCCCCCTTATAAACATCCTCCATCAGAGTCCATGGTTTATAATAGGTCCCTCTTGGTGCTGTACATTCTATGGGTTTGGACACAAGTGTATAATTACTTGTATTCACTGTTATGGTATGATACAGATTATTTTCACTGCCCTAAAAATTTCCTGTACTCTGCTTATTCATCCTCCTTCTCCCACCCCAAACCTTGACAATCACTGATTTTTTATTGTCTTATGTTTTTCCCATTTCCAAAATGTCATAGTTGAAATCATATAATATGGCTGCTTATTTTTAAAATAATGAGCACATCATTTTCATCAAGAAGTGTGTGCTTTTACCTTTCTACTAAGTATGTATTTGGCAGTCAATGGGTTCTAATTTCTGCTGGCTTATTGTTCCAGGGTCCTCGTGGTCCTCAGGGAATTGATGGGGAACCAGGTGTTCCAGGTCAGCCAGGTTCTCCGGGGCCTCCTGGGCATCCATCTCACCCAGGACCAGATGGCATGAGCAGAGTGAGTTGTGTACATTGTTCAGTGTCATATTTAGATAATATATTATATTTTTTACTTATTTCTATGATTTTAAATTGTATCAGTTCAGATATTAACCCTTGACTGTAAGAGTAGCTGAATGATTGCAGTGCTGCTATGAACAATGGTAAAACTAAGAAATCCACAGGAATTATTGGAAAATTCAAAGTAGCACTTTTTTAAGAGTGCATCTTCAAATTATTTGTATTTCTCAACAAATTACTTGTATTTCTTAATGTTGTCTCTGGACTTTGTGAACTTTGTTCTTTCTGCTGATTCTAAAGGATCATTAACATTGTTCCTACTAGGAAATGAAGAGAGATGTGTCTCTATCCTTCTGCTGTTTTCTAGGTTCAGAATCATGATGAAATCTCTATTATGATGTTCACACAAAGGGAAGATGATACATCTGTGATGATGCACGTGAAAGGGCCACTGAGTTGACACTAAAATGCTAGCTCATTATTTCCCTCAATTTAGTTTCCTACCAGAAGTAAAGTAAAACAAAATGTCTATACCTGCCTATTTGAATTCTTAGTGGCAGAATAGGGATTTACAGTATTTTCCGGCGTATAAGACGACCGGGCGTATAAGACGACCCCCTAATTTTACAGTTAAAACATAGGTTTAGGCCTATATTCGCTGTATAAGACAACCCCCCACTTCCGAGGCTGTAGTCTTATACAGCGAATATAGGCCTAAACCTATGTTTTAACTGTAAAATTAGGGGGTCGTCTTATACGCCCGGTTGTCTTATACGCCGGAAAATACGGGTATGCGTAAATTACAAGGGAAAATAGGGAGTCCTAAAATATGATATTTTTATAATAGTTCATGTATTTCTCAACTGATTGTAAAAGGAATTGCCAATTTATTATTTTTTAAAACAATACACAGATTCTTTTCCCATGAAAACCTGGACATTAATAGAGCTTCTGGAATGTGCACGGACAGTTTTCATCAGTTGGGTTACCAGAGTTTTTAAGATGTGAAGGAGAATAGATAAAACTGTCACAAATTCTTAGAACATTCAGGAGTTCCACTAAAACAATTATTTGTTTATTAACTTACATAAATATAGTTTAAAGCTTATTGGCCATTAACAAAGAAAGAAGAATACAATCAAATTAAAATAATCTGAAATGGAGTCTGTAATTTTAGGACAAATGTTTTAAAAGCATCTTTTAGGCTATGTTCAGATATCTATCATGCTCTAAGCATGGGAAGAAATCAGGTAAAGAACTTTACACCAGAAGTTGATTAGACTGGCTAAGTATTAACAATGATCCATACTTTTTTCAAGTCTCAGACATTTGGCCCATTGCAATAGTTATTCTGAAGCAGCATAGTTATAAAAGACTCTGAGGAAGATTGTTCAATTAAAAACATAAATACAATGAAAAACAACATGAATCCTTTTCCTTGCTTTTAAGTCAAAAGTTTAATTCAGACATGTCCAACCTGTGGCTTTGAATGTGGCCCAATACAAATTCTTAAAACATTATGAGATTTGTGTGTGTGTGTGTGACCTTTTTAAAAACTCATCAGCTATTGTTAGTGTTGGTGTATTTTGTATGGTCCAAGGCAATTCTTCTTCCACTGTGGCCCAGGGAAGCCAAAAGGTTGGACACAGCTGTTTTCAATGATTCTCAGAAAACAAACAAATGATTCTCAGAAGAGCTATTCCATAAGAATCCCAAAGAATGAGCATACATTTCTTAATTTAATAAGTATTTTGATATATGCCTTTTACTGTGAAAATAATGTCAACATGTTGCTTTTATAGCCATTTTCAGCTCAGATGGCTGGGTTGGATGAAAAATCTGGACTTGGGAGTCAAGTAGGGCTGATGCCTGGCTCTGTGGTAAGTGCAAAGATTACTGATAATTCAAGTACTTGTGGGGGAAAAAATTATAAAATGAGAGGTTTGTGTTAGCTAATTAAGAAGCAAGATGGCTCTTTTTAAACATATTCATTTGTTCATTCCATCAGTCAGTCATTCAATTTGTTTCTCAAACCTTACTATGTACCAGTTACAAGCCTAGTGGTACTCTGTTCATAACTGTGCAGAGTATTAGTTGACATTAATAAAAGGTTATCTGTATATTTAGTTTATTATTTAAAGAAAGTACAGAATTTTAAAGCATAGAACTTACCAGTATTACATTAAAAAGTGTGCTTTTTTAAATAAGTGAAACAAGTGTTGTATTGCAATGTTAGAAATAGAGATTTGACAAAATTTTGAAATGACAAGTTTTACCAGTTTTATTTCCGTCATTTCCTACTGATCATAACATTCTCTGGCTGCCTATGCCAACAACTTTAAAATTCCTCACAGGGTCTCCCAACTATTCTCATCCTCTTTTGAATTTCTTCTATGGCCACACATTTTCCCATTTTCCTCTGGGAAAATACTTTAACCTGGGTATTTGTAGCAATACAATCTCACTGAATGAATTAACTCTTTTCAGATGAACTCCCCAGGCTTTTGTTTTGTTTTGTTTTGCTCACAATATAATTTAAACTCATCCCAGATTAATAGAATTTCAGGCAACAAGAACTGTAAAGTAAGACTGCATAGATAACTACCTTTCTACTTATTGGTAAGACTAGCATTATGAGGAGCTTAAACATTGTATATTTTGAAGTCATTAGCAATATGGTCTAATTCAACTATTATCTTGGGGTAATTTTCTGAAATATGTGAATTTTCATTCATTTAAAAGTCAAATTACATATATGGTAATTTTTTTAATGAAGCTTTTATTTTCTTACTTGCTAATAATCTGATCAATGCCAAACAAAAATTTAAATGTTTGTCATAAAACAAACCTAATTTTGATTTACTTGATTTTGGTTTTTAAAGTATGACATAAAAAAAACAACACTTTTTAAAAATTGCATTATCTGGGGAAGCTGGGATGGCTCATGGGTTCAGCACTCATCTTGCAACCTTGGGGACCGGGGATCGAATCCCAGCCCTGGCCCGTGTGGAACCACATGCTGAACTGGGAGCTCCCCCAGTTCAGTTCTCTCTCTGTCTCTGTCTCTGT